>JACXGM010008344.1:7545-29288 GCA_016801145.1 Umbra pygmaea
GTTGTGAGGACCAGGCAGGGTTGTGAGGACCAGGCAGGGTTGTGAGGACCTGGACATTTTGATTGGCCATATTGTAAGTCTGCCTATGTAATGCAGCGAAATTTCCATTATGTACGGTTAGCCACGTCTTGCCATGTGAATGCGTTGGGTTGGACCAAGAGGTGCGGTGTGATGCATGGTGAGACAGCAACAGAGAAGGACAAACATGGTGAGAGACAGTGTAATCTCTGATACACAGAAGAACATTTCGAGTAAGTTGGCAAGGTGCTTCATTTAACTTCTGTGTCCATAAACTATACAAATGACTTTATCCAGCCTGCCTTGAACAGCGCAAAAAGGACATTAAACACCCGAGCTAAACCCCTTCTGATATTTCTCATCCGTTGTGTTCCGTCTTCATGTTTAAGTACCACTGTCGCCCAAATGTGATTCGCCCAAGTAATCAGTGATGACAACAAAACAAACCCAAGAACAACACGTATCATTATTTCAGTTCTTTGAGGAACTGCTAGCAGAGTCTATTTAATACAGACTCTGCCCACGGGAGATTGGATACATTTAAAGAGAACAGTAATAGAAGACCTCAGGAAGCTCAACTCACCCTGCCATTTTATCCCAGCTCCACAACCTCAACTGTTGACCTTCTCTCTCAACCTCTCTTCTCCTCTATCACTTCCCCAGTTTAGTCTCTCACTCCAACCAGCACATCTGTACACCCCAGTCCTCACACCGCTTCCCTCACACTTTGCTATCCTCATCTTTCACCTCTCTCTCCCTGTCTGTCCTCTAGCATCTCCCTCCATCTCTTCCTCTCCTCTAACTTTAATTCTTGTTCTCTCTGTCAACTCCCCTCAGTAGGAGCCTAAATGGTAATGAGGTAAAAAGTGTCAAACCAGATTTTTCTTCGAGCGTACAGTAGCTTGACGAACAAAAATATTCTCTTTCCCTGTCATGTACTGTTCTGAGAAACCAGGGCTGAAGCAACTGTGTCACCAGTGTAGAAATAATGGATAGACCTGTCATGACAACATATTTCACACAGATATTTGGTAACAATGCAACTCTGAGAAATGATGTTACCACTCTGGGAAGAATAAATAAGCTAACTATTCTAAAAGTAAAACAGAATTATTATTTAAAAAGTGAGGCACACCAGTAGATGCCCTGCAGTGTGCTTGCTGGCTGTCCAGTTTAACAGTCTTAATGGTAAATCTTGCAGAGAAAACAGTTTATATTCCTGTAGGAAATGATGGTGGAAAGGGATCCCTTTATTTCTTGTTTTCACAGTTGGAAGATTCCGGAATGCATTGACCCCAAAGCCCCCGGCTATAGATTGTTTTGTAATTTTTATTGTTTTATTTCACCATTATTTAACAAGGCAGGTTTATTAAGAACACATTCTTATTTGCACCAATGACCAGGGGTGGAAGAAGCAATTGGGGTGTACTGTCTAGTTCATGAACAGAACGACAAAGGTTCCCCCTAGATGGTTAGTGGATTAGTACCAGAACATACTTTTTCCTCATGGGAACCTGCTGTAAAACTTTTCTTCTTTACCTTTCTTAGGCAGACGTTTGGTTCCCACGAGTCTAGCAATACCAGCACACACGCGCACACACAAACCACCCCCACACACCATAAATCTACAGTGTCCTTCACTTAAATATAAACTCTGACATGGGGGTGATAGAAGGATGCAGTGGCTGCACAGACCCCTGCCTCTTCAACTCTAAATCCAAGGAGCGCTGCGCACATTACTAAAAACCCAGGGGAGCAGCGCTACTCTGTTTCACCCATTGGGCCCTGTTCCAAAGTGTGCACTATGGAAGGGACAGGGCTCAGTTTGGGAGACAAGTGCCCTATTGTCTTGGTACTCCCAGCACTATCAAACAGCAGACTGGCCTGACCTTATCACAAGACGGAGAGCCCTATTCAATCACCAGCACTAACCAGCTCTGTGGAAAGGTCACCAAAACTCTCCTCCACCACAGCCCAGAGAGTGATGTTTTAACAGAGAAAGACAGAGGACATGGTTACACAAGTTCTCGTAGTGCAGGGAAGAGAGTCGTTCTGAGCCAAGGGGCTGAGGGTTTGATGGAACGGGGCATTCGTTTTCAAATAGGCTGGGACAGGTCATAAGGTAGAGGGACTGACCCTCCTACTATGAAAATAAAGATATTTTTCCTTTACAATCAGGGTCAAGTCTTAATGTACTTTTTGATTGGTTTATTGACTAATGATCTGTCACCACCAGTTACCATCACATTTGGGGAGGTATTTGGATAGCTAATATATAAAATATGTATTTTTTACAGATATTTCTCTTTGCATTAAATTTGTTGAGGCTAATTTCCCCTTTGATGTTGTAGCAGCTCATCAGCAGGAGTAGGGCGGTCAAACATTTATCACTTTCTTCCTACGAGCACGCGTCACCATTCTTGACACAAGACAATGCTCTCTAGTTGAATTTACCTATTGATTTTCATTTTCTTCAAAATTTTATTGTGAAGACCTAGATATTGTTAAGAAATGTCCCTTGACTGATCTTCAAACGTGCAAAAAAGCACATCACAATAATCTGTATGATATCCAGGACTCTAGTATACTGTATGTCAGAGAATGACTCTGTCATTGCTCAACGTGCCTATGATTGTGCTTCTGTTATGAGCGTGGAAGTCAAGCTAGCTTTATTTGCATGCAGTTAACACACCAATATGTATAGTGACAGTGGATAAATGAAACCTAGATGTTCTTGGCCATGTATTAAGGATATGCTGCTGAACGAGCAACAGTTCTCGCAAATTGAACATGAAGCGCCTGTTTTATTACGGCACAGCTTGAACTTTGATTTAATTGATGTTGTCTTCCGTGGAGAGAGGTAGGTACCCTATCAGTCCCAGATCTTCTGGCTATGGCCTTTTACTTATTTTAAAGGTCAGAAACAAAACTTTAGTCACCATGGTCCTGGCCTTCATTTTTAATATTTATTCAAGGTTTAATATTTCAATATAGTGTTTTGTGTGTTAGCCTTATCAAGTTTTTGTTTTGTAATATGTGCAAGTGCTAAGGGAAATGGCCACATTGGCTGCCATTTATGCAAATGTTTAGGCATTCCTGACAATTTCCATGATTTTCATATATAAATAATTGGGTGTTTGGATCAGCACTTTCATTTTGATCTATCAAATAACTAAAGGACACATACTTTTTTTGGTAGTGAAATAAATGAGGTTAATTGGATTAACAGAAAATGTGGAATATTCATCAAAATGAAATTAGACATGTGTATAAATTTGGGCACCCTTGTCATTTTGTTGATTTGAATACCTGTAACGACCTAGCACTGATTAATTGGAACACACAATTGGTTTGGTGAGCTCATTAAGCCTTGAGCTTCATAGACAGGTGCATCCAATCATGAGAAAAGGTATTTAAGGTGGCCAATTGCAATTTGTTGTTCTCTTTGACTCTCCTCTAAGAATGGCAACATTGGGGCCTCAAAACAACTCTCAAATGGCCTCAAAACAAAGACTATTCAACATTATGGTTTAGGGGAAGGCTACAAAAAGCTATTGTAGAGATTTAAGCTGTCAGTGTCCACTGTGAGGAACATAGTGAGGAAATGGAAGACCACAGGCAAAGTTATTGTTCTGGAATGGCCATCCCAGTCCCCAGACCTGAATATCATTAAAAATCTGTGAGGTGATTTGAAGCGGGCTGTCCATGTTCAGCAACCATCAAACCTCACTGAACTGGAGATGTTTTGCAAGTAGGTATGGTCCAAAATACCTTCATCCGGAATCAAGACACTCATTACAGGCTATAGGATGATAAGTGTCTAGAGGCTGTAATTTCTGCTAAAGGAGGCTCAACTAAATATTGATGTGGGTATTTCTGTTGGGGTGCACATTTTCTGTTCACCCAATAAAGGTAATTTTACTACTGAAATATTACTGTATCCTTCAGAAAAGTTGATAGATCAAAATGAAATTGCTGATCCAAACACCCAATTGTTTATAAACAAAAATCATGGAATTTGTCAGGGGTACCTAAACCTTTGCATACGACTGTAAAATAAAGCACAGCACACTATATATAAACTGTTACATTCATTTAAAGTGGCATTATATTTGTTGACGTCAGGCAGCTCAGATTGAGTGAAGATTACACCTTTTGGGAGGGAACTACAGCAGTGATGGATCGTTTGAGAACAATTGCCTCACTTTCATAGGGAAAGAAATTGCATCAGAGTAATGAGTCATTAACTCCATAATTCATATACCTTCTTCAAATCTTTCTAACAATTATCTGGAAATAAGTTCAAGTAAGAATATTAAAGAGTGAGCATCATTCAGGTCTAAGCACAAATCCATGCAGAACAAAATATGTTTTCATACAAAATAAGTGATAATAACAAACACTTACAAATATATTGGTAGTGGGTATTCAAAAGAAAAGCAGTTGGTATTGGATAAAAGAATTGGTCAGTCTCTAATAGGAAGAAATTGTGTAGGACTATTTTGTGGCTTTTTTGGCAGGATCTGCTTAGGGACCAGTACTATAAGCCTGGACTATTGCATTAACCCACAGCAACTAAAAAATCCCAGAGGACAATGTGCAGATGTCAACTGGGATGGGGAGGTCTTGGAGCGGGCTCTTTATCAGGAGGAAAGATATGCTCTGTCTTGTCAAGGTTCAGCTTGATGTGATGGACTGACAAATAAGATAACAAATATGTGTGCCATCATCTGTCTGTCAGAAGAGTAAAAATAGAAGGAGGCCTAAACATTAGCTTTGGAGGACACCAGTAATGAGAGCGCTTGGAGCAGACACTGATAATTTCCATGCCATCTGGAAGGAGTGACATGCCAGGTAGAATGAAATCCAGTAATGGACAGAGTATGCGATGACCTGCCCTGAAAGGTTGTGAAAGCAGATTTGAAAGTTCACATTGTCAAAAAGAAATGTGTACATCTAGGAGGATAGATGAGAGTGTTGAGTGACCTGCCTTGAAACCTGACTGAATAGAGTCACGAAGATCAATCTGAGAGAGATACTGTAACACGAGAGGTGGTAAGACTGTCTACTGTTCTGTAACCACACAAATTATAGTGTAAAGGAAAATAGAGAGTTTGTGGGGGGAGAGACAAGTTGCGAACACAAAGTAACAACCAGAAAGTGATCAGAAACCTGGAGTTACAGTGCGATTAGTAGGTGAGGAGCCACTAGTAAAGATGAGGTGTAGCATATTCTATGGCTGGGCAATAAGTCCAGTTATCTTGATTAATTTGCGTTAAAATTTATTGTGATATGTCAAATGGCTACATTGTGCTAATTTAATCATTTTCTTGTTTTTCCTGTGTGTGACATATAGATAAAGCAGCCAGTTTGTTTGCAACATAGAAATTGATTGTACAGAAAGGCCATTCCAATTCAAACCAATGTAGAAGAATGGTCAGAGCGGCAGCCATTTTTATGTGTACCATTTCGTTGCAAAGATCTAGTGGCCTACTTCCGTTGTGTACCAATCGAATGACCACGCCAAACAGTTCAATAGCCTTTCTATCCATTCTATTTCTATGGTCTGCACAGTGGTCCCTTGTTATAGTTAGTGCATGTAAAAATGTATCCACCAATCACAATTCTGAAAACCTTTACATCTTAGTTATTTAGCTGACACTATTATTCAGAGGGACTTACAGTGAATACAGGGACCACCTGGAGCAACTTATTGTAGGGTAAAGTGCTTTGCTCAAGGACATAACGACATTTGGCACAGTCGGGAATCAAACCGGCAACCTTTCGAATGCAAGTTTGACTCCGGAGCCATTTGACCCACACTTTCCCATCTAAGAAACCTAAAGTGCCAGTCATTCTCAAAAGGACACAAGTTAAAAGTAAACATCATATAAACTAAAGAAATGTTACTATGAGAAGTAAAATATATATTGTCTGGACACGCGGTAGATAATGAATACTGTGACATGCTATATTTACTGTGAGATGCTATATTTACTGTGACATGCTATATTTACTGTGAGATGCTATATTTACTGTGACATGCTATATTTGTATGTTGCCCATCAATGCATTGCAAAAGACTGGTTTAAAATGATTGCTTAAAGCAATTGATGCCAAGTATCAGTTTTCAAACCACAAGCATATTTCAAAGGAAGGATTGCTAATCGATCTATTTTGCTATATGCAAATAGTCACCAATATGCTTACAGATGTGTCAAACGCACCACAGCTGGAGTGGTTGGAGTTGGTGGAATAACTGTTTGGGGTGAATGGAGTACTTGGGTAAAGTAAGCGGGGTTACTGGGTGGACTGGTTGGATTGGGTGAAGTAACTGGGTGGAGTGGGTGGAGTAAATCGGTGGACTGGTTGGAGTGGGTGGAGTAACTGGGTGGACTGGGCAGAATAACTGGGTGGGTTAGGTGGAGTTACTGGGTAGAGTGGGTGGAATATCTGGTTGGAGTAAGCAGAGTGGCTGGAGTAACTATGTGGTGTGGTTGTAGTGGGTGGAGTAACTGGCAGAAGTTTAGAAAATGTGTAAAGATTCGGTAGCTGGCAGCTGCTCTCACTCTAATTCTGAACATTCCATCCATTCTAGGCTACACCTGAAGCAGTGGCCCCCTCACAGCTCGCTCCCTTTACCGACGCTCGTTAAGTAAACAGTTCAAAAGATGCATCTTTGCTAGTTTGATATTTTCGCTTGTCGTAAGCGATTCTGTGAAACCCGCGAGGAGCTGGAGCCAATGAGGGAACAGAAACCTTGTGGTTTTCGACTATAAATGTAAAATTGCCATAACAGGGGCATTTTTATAGAAACATCTACAACATACTATCCTTGTTGCCCCATCTCCCCCAACCATTCTCTCCTAAATATTTATAAAATGTTGCTTCCTTTTATCCCGCCACACAAAAGACTGTGCAGAAAACTTGCATAGAAGCCGCTGGTCTTTTTACGCAAATTTTCTGACAAAGTCACGTGAAATAAAAGTAATAGTGTGTTTTCATGAAACTCATTTTGTCGTGGATCCCTCTAGATCGAGCAGCTCCAACCCTGGTCCTGGAGAGCTACTGTCCTGATTGTTTTCACTCCAACCCCAATCTAGTACACCTGATTCTAATAATCAGCTGGTAGATAAGCTGATTGAGGTGACATTATGTGCGGTTGGAATGAAAACCTACAGGATGGTAACCCCTGCTCTAGATCATAAAATCTGTGTACCTTGTCTGCGCTCTGTGCTATAGTGTCAGCACCACTCTGTCAACAAGATGACAAATTGCAAGACAGAATGTTGTGTAATGTGAGCAGTACAGTGATTTTGTAGTAGGAAAGTGATTAAATATATTCAAGGCATTATATAATTATACCGTAGGACTTCGAAGAACTAGGCCGACATGTTGATTTATTATATGTCTATAAAACCTTAATACTGTAGGCTCAGTCACAGGTTAGAAAACAGATTAACAAATAATGCTATGGCTTAGATCATTGTTTCTCAAACTTTTTTTCAGTATTGTACCCCCTTTGAATTGCCTTTTTAAGCCAAGTACCTCCTGACCCACGCCAAGTACCCCCTGACCAGCGCCAAGTACCCCCTAACCAGCACAAAATATTCTTCGTAGAAAACAATGTGTATATAAAGAAGTGCAATACAGCGCCGGCAAAGACAGATTCACTAAAGAACAAACGTTTTTAAACAAAAACATTTAATTGCTACATTTCAAATGTTTAGAATCCATCACTTAATACATTCATTATTATAGTATAATTATTTTAGGAATTATGCATGACATATTTTTTAATTAGCATTTCTGCAAAAATGTCATGTACCCCCTGCAGTACTCCAAAGTACCCCTAAGGGTGTACTTTATATATGTGAAATTATATTGTAGTAAGTGGCCTTGCCCTAGGCAAGCAAACTTAATTCAATTATTTCTCACCTATATTGGTAAAATTTTCCTAACCATTATGTGGGCACATGCATACATGTGTGTCTGTGTCTTGAACACCTTATTGACTCAAATAATGTGTATGTGTTTAAGTTTTAAATATTTTAAAAGAAAGACGCGAACATTTTTTATTTAATTTGTTAATCGTCAAAAGCTAATTAAAAAGGTGAGATAACAGCAATAGGCAATATCTCCCAGCCCTTTTACACTGCATGCCTTAACATTCTGGTTTTAGGTAGTTGACGGGAAAGACAAATGTGGTTGTTTGTCAGTCATTGAGTTCAAATCGCATTTAGAGCTGGGATGATTCAATAAAAATAATCAACACAAAGCATACTGGCCACTTATGACAACATCTTGCTAATGATGTTCATTAGGATGAGTAGCCTTTACATGACATATTAGCAAACCAGTGTTGGATTTCTGGGTGTCTGTTAATGGAACAACTGAAGTCTACAACAATCAAACTGACAGTATCACATTAGAAGGCCCTGCTGTGTGCATTAATGTTCTGAAGATATCGCTATTTATCATTATCACATAAAATCAAGCAATTTAGGAACTCCACATGGGTTGTATGTGCAGGGTACACTAAATTAGAAAGGTTACAGCAATAGATGGGGAGCAATCGTGAAACAAAGGGAGAGAGTGAACAAGCAAGTGAGAAACATACTTGATTGACAAAGTGTTACAATTTAGGATGGGAACTGTGCCACAGGGGGATTTTATATCCACACTGGACCGGACATTTATGTTACTCGTTTCATCCATTGGACACACCTGTCTTTATAATTTATCGTCAGCTGTTTCTTGTTTCCTATTTAGAGTTTGTATAAGTGTTCCCTCTGCTTGTGTGTGTGTCAATGTTCCCTATAACCCTGTGTGAGAGGAGAAGAGATAGAGTATATACTAATTTTTTACTATTGTGCCTTTACCACATAATGTATCGTAAGTGATTTATGTTAAGATCTAAATCTACGTTGTACGGCCTTTAATTGCTATTGTACCGATACCACGTACTGTATAGTAAGCGATTACATACGTGTGTTATATACACCTGACTACACCGCAACCTCATTACGCAAAGCTACAATAGAGACAAAAGTGTAGATTTGAAAATAACTACACAAAGTTCTCAAGTCTACCTAAGATATATCATGGCCACCTACATTAATTGTCTGCTTCCAATTGTATCATTTAGTGCCATTGTAAATACTACCATGGGTGTTTCTGTAAATCATGGCTTTTACATAATCATGCACTTTTTATGTAAAAGCCTTTTGAAAGACACCAGGAGTTTCAACCTGTTTAGATGGCATGGTCATTTTTGGTAACTGCTATCATAAAACCGATCTGATATATACTTGATTGACAGTTGATCTGGTGAGGGGGTGGGCCCTAGACCTAATCAGCCAATCAAGGCAGTGTACCTAAATATCTTCCATTCTCCCTAACACCCCTAACACCCACAAAATTGGTCAGGACATTTTAAGGGCCATAGCAGCTAACATGCATACATAATAAAATATATATATATATTATGTGCTATTATCAAATAAACACAGTCATGCATTTTTTATACAGAGACTATAAAGCAATTCAACACAGATTTAAAATTAAACCAATAAAAAAAGACAAGAAAAAAACATTTTCATTCATGTCCAAAGACCTCTGCTCTAAAACCTCAATCTTTCAACTCCCTCGTTTCTCTAGAGATCTCTAACCTTGACATTCATGCTCTGTAGAGCTTCCTACATCTTTTCGTGTCTGCAGAATCCCTCTCTACTTTCTTATTTTCCTCCTGTATCAACCCATCTCATCTCATTCATTGATCTAGTTTTATTTTTCAGATAGAACTGGGATTGTTGGATACTGGCTACCTTTCTAAATATATACAGTAGTAGCTATAAAACTGCACTGTATACATTCCTTCAATAATATGGAAATGCAAAATACTATACTCTTGGGAAACTTATTTGATATTGATGAGGAATAGGAGATGGCAACCTCAGCCACATACAGGTTGGCAATATGATTTTGCTTCTGTGGAAGAAGCGATGCATGTTGGGTAAAGGGGAGGGCTGTGTGTTTAGTAAACATTTTGATTAGGATTTTTCTGCTCTTTTTTCTGTTTCTATTGTAATTTATTAATAGAATAAAAAATCTGTTTATATGTTTTGTAGGACATTTTGTAATATTACATTTTCAAAACCCGCAATAGGTTATCACAAGCTACATTTTGCTCAGCAAATATATTTGCATTTGCCTGTGATCCCATGTGTACATATCACAAGATTTGAACTGTAAACCAACCTAGGCCAATCTTATATTGGTATATATGATGTTCTTGCAACTATTATCACCATAGTAACTGCAACTTGCATTTATAAAATGTTTATTTTTCAGTTTGGGGCCAATATCATGGTATGTTTGTTATTTTAGTTTTTATATGTCCTGTGATGCCTTCATTCATACATACATACAGGTAAGCACTATTTTCTGAAAACATTGTCGTATTCATGTTGCCTACATTTTAATGCATTTAACTAACTGAAGTTGTTACAAATAACTATTTAGCTAAAGTTAGAAATAATATACATTTCCCAAAAATATATTTGCCTAACTTTCAGTTGCTCATGTTTTCAAACAAATAGTTCAGTTTTTAACTACCTGAATTCCGAGTGTGTCAATCATTGAACCATGTCATTTCAATCATCAAACAGATGTTTCAAACTACATAACATTAGATTCCGAATGTTAGCTAGCTACAAGTACAGTACTTTTTTTCTGATGACAATGCTGTATGATATTTCATTGATTAATTATTTAGTCTAGCTAGTTAGCCAATCTGCGTTATCAAACAACTACAAACAATGGGCATAGTTGTTCGAATATGGAGCAATCATTTCAGTCAGAATGTGATGATCTTTGCCTTTTTACTAACAGTAATATACATTTTCATAAATAGTCTTACTAACACAGTTTGGCAGTGACTGTCATACCCTGCCAAAGATTGGTAGGTCTAGTGCTTAGACAAGAGGTGGGCAAACTACGGCCCGTGGGGCAGATGCGGCCCGCCGGGTCCTTTGATCTGGCTCGTGAGGCGTTTTTACCCTCCACAGTTTCCCGACGCTCTGAACGATATGAAGGATTCAGATACTAGTACCGAGCAGTATACTGGGTCATGGAAGTAATGTGACTGCGCGTGAAATGAACGAAATGAACGAACCAGTATGAATTGTACCTACCAGTCTTTTAAAAGATTCGTTCAAAATTGGAGTCGCCTCGAGGTCGGTCAGGTTTTTTTACTTTTGCCTTTTTTACTAAACACATTGCAGACAGGAAGTAGGACATTAAAATGACAAAATAGCAACTCTGCAATGATGTAGGACATTGTCCTGCACAATACCAACATGGTACCAATATGGTTGGAAAGAGGGGGTTCCGCTGATAAAATAATGCCAATGCAAATAATGAGGAGTGGTATGTCCATGTGGATTAATGACAGCCGGAGATATCATGTCTCAAATTTGGGTACTTTTCACTGACTATATTTTGGTAAACTAAAAACATTACAGTCAAACAAGGTAATGGTGTTACAAAACAAAACATTTTCTGTAGGATACGCACATAACTGTGTTGGGGGCGGGGTTAATTTATTGAAATAACATTTCCTATTTTTCATGCATCACTATAAAATGTGGCCCTTCATTTGGTTTCAAAAGCTCAATGTGGCCCTCAGGCAAAAATAATTGCCCACCCCTGGCTTAGGAGGTTGTGAATGATCTTGAATGTGAGTGGACAACGGGGACCTCTTAGGGTTGAGATTTTTGGCAAATCTTTGAGGGCTGATTTTATCAGTGCTGCATCTCCAAGTGTTTCAACATTTGAAGTATCATAGCTTTCCAAATATTTGTTCTATTTTATTGCATGATAAACTATTCAAAAGCCCTGAATCTGTACTTTCATAAAATGTACAAACAAAAAAGACAGTGGCCAACCGTAAGCCCAGATACAATATAGGTGGTGGGTCACATATGTGGACACTTGTTTAGGTTACTTCTTTGTTTTTGTACAGTCAATTTAGATAATTTTGTTACTGTGGTGGAATGCCCCCTCTCCAGCATCAGTGTTGGGCCAACACTCTAGTGAGAATCCCCTGGCCCACAGCTGCAGCGTGATGCTCTTGAACGCAGCCCACCCCTTGATGTGGCACATCTCAGACTCAGGCCTTGTCAGGGGGAGTTGGAACCTACTCTGGGCCGTAGAAGAAACAAAGAAGAGCAGGATTCTAAACTGCTGCTGCCGCTTCCCTGAACCTGCATAGAAGATGCCGGAAGAAAACGGGGAGAACACAGGTGCAGAGGTCACCACCGCTGAGACTGCCCAAACCCATAACCCCCAAATGTCACTGTGAGGCAGGTTAGACACTGTTGTCTCACCCTCCCCAGCGTTTACTATTTTGGTTAAATTTCTGCTCTTTTTTATGTCGTTGCTTAATGAACACCCTCCAGTGCCCCGAACACTTGCACCTGTGTCTGTTCCCTGTTACAATCTGTATTAGTACAATTTTGCTTGTGTATAGACAGACACAATGTCTGGATGATAAGATAACCAGTAATTTATGTTTGTCCCTTTTTCCAGGGATTAGGTTGAGGGCAATTCATTCACATGTATTTTTCTCCATTTTAGTCATTTAGCAGACTCTCTTATCCAGAGTGATTTACAGTAAGTACAGGGACATTCCCCCTGGAGAAACGTAGGGTTAAGTGCATCGTCCGAGGCATTTCATGGAGGGATGGTGCGGAATATGAAGCAGATCAGCTGTTAGGTACTCCAAACTTTCCATTCAATAAGGACATTTATGACTCAGAACCGAAATAAATGGCCCCTTTGCACTGCATGCACACATACACTAACATTACCACCATAGTTATTCATGCAGTCATCATCTATCAAATATCCCCTATTAATATGCACTCTTTCTTCTAGCAGAGCCAAAGGTGATCCCAGTTTAGATGTACTGTAGTATTTTGTGACAGTTTGTATAGATCTTGACTTTGTGTTTAATCTAGCATTTCTGTGACAGTGTGTTTAGAGCTAGTACATCTGTGACAGTGTATTTTAGATTTAGTACTTTTGCGATGGTGTATTATAAACCCAGTACTTCTCCGGCAGTGTTTTTTAGATCTATTTCAACTCTGACCATTTATTTTACATCTAGTACTTCAAAGACATTGTACTTGAGCGTAGTATTACTGAGACATTGAATGTGTCTAATGCTATCCTATTCCCGGTATAAAGTGCCCTAGTTTCTGGTTCACCTCTGTCTCTACAGTTGTAATCCCCCCTGTGGGATAACTGTCCAAAGATGTAATCTCACAGAACAGCTCTGTTTACTCTAAACCCTGTTTGCCAAGAGTCTTTGATCCTCTGATGCAAAACACCTTCCGAACACAAGCAACATAACGTTACTTTTCAGTCGATCGTAATCCTACCCTACATTGTGTTTGGATATCAAACACTTATCAAAAGCCTATCGCAGGAAGGCAACACAGTTATGTCTGTAAATAAACAACTTAGCATTCTAGTGTCACTAAAGCAGGGGGGTGTTTTTCATCCTAACACGATAAATTGGTTTGTTTATTCATCTCTTTCTCCATCTCTACCTTTGCTCTTTTCCATTCTCTCTCGCTCTCTCTCTCTCCAACAGTTCAACTGTCTTCAATGTGTATGGATATATCTAGAAACTAGTCACACGTTTGCCTCGTATCTGGTTCTGTCATCTGTGTTGTAAGCTGCGTTCTCAGGCATTGTCATGAAAGCCTTTTCATACAGTATTAGCTTCATTGTTGTTGTGCGGCTCAGATCACCTCTTCTAAAGTGGAAGGTCTGACGTTCAACATGATATTGAATTGCAATTCATTTCTTCAACTTCAAAGTGTTATTGTGTGACTGCATGCGTTATATGGGTTCTAAATTATGCAGTGTTGAGCGATTGTTGCTTTTTGATAATGGTTTTGTTTCGGTTCAATTAATTCAGTGCGTTATGAAATAATGTATTTTGGTTGGCTGTGCTTATTCCTGCAGTCCTTACATTTAAAAAAAAGTATTTATATATTTCATTAAAATCTGTCATAATCTCAGCTGTGATTACAAAATTGCCTGTCAAAAATGTATTTGAGTTCCTATTTCTATTTAGGTAACATTACGTCTAGCGGTTTACTTCTACGGTAAAGCAGTATAAAATATAGATAAGGTTTTATTTGAGTAATACAGTTCTTTAAAGTACAGAAGTGAATTTTGAATGTATATGGGTTAAATGCTTGATGATCTTACCTTCGGTACGCAGGTGCCTACAGGGTCGCTCAAAAGTCTTCCATAAAGGAAAAATAGAACATTGTGCTTTTAATACTGTTAACAATGTGATGAGGATAGATCTGTCTCAGGATGTCATAAACTAAACAATCCTCATAGCATAGACATCCCCAAGGTTACATGCCCAATTAAATTTTTTCACATACATCTTTGCGCACGAATGGACCAATAATTCTGGAAGGCAATACTCTACGCACTATGTGTCAATAAATGTAAATAATGATCTGCACACTGGATCAATGCACATTTTATTATTTTAATAGGCTGAGCTTTCAGTGCTTTAAACCCTGATCAATGTCTGATGACTGAAAGCTCAGCCTATTAAATAGAAAATGTTGAAATGAGTATGTTGAGAATTGTATCTATATACTATAATTACACACTATATGACCACCAGCATAAGGACACCCCTACTATTTATCAAGGTCACGTGTTTCAGCCAAACCATTGATCACAGGTGCATATAAATAGCCAATGGAAACTCCATAGACCAACATTTTGTAGTTGAAAAGCTCAGTGACTTTAAACCTGGCCCTGTCATAGGATGCCACATTTGCCACAAGTCACAGTAAAGCCTGCTGCCACATCTCTGGAGCAGTGGAAATGTTTTCTTTGGAGTGATAAAACCACATTACCAAGGTATTGGAAGTGGATAACCAACAACCTCATACTGTAAACCCATATCCTGGTGTCCATACCCTTTAGGCCATATAGTGTATATATATATATATACTGTATATGTATACTGTATATATATAAATACATATGCATACACACACCGGCCACTGCATTAGGTACAATTAGCCAATTACGTGGCAGACAAACTATGCATTTAGGCAGATAGAAATGGTCAAGACGATCTGTTGAATATCAAACCAAGCATCAGAGTGCGGAAGAAAGGTGATATAAGTGACTTTGAACGTGGCACGGTTGTTGATGCCAGGTGGCCTGGTTTGCGTGTATCAAAAGCGCTGATCTACTTAGATTATCCTGCACAACCATCTCTAGGGTTTACAGAGAATGGTCTGAAAAGGAGAACATGTCCAGTGAGCGACAGTTCTTGGGGCAAAAATGCCTAATAGAAAGGCAACAGTGACTCAAAAACCACTTGATAGAACCAGGGTATACAGAAGAGCATCTCTGAACACACAAGACTTTGAACCTTGAAGCAGATGGGCTACAGCAGCAGAAGACCACACCAGGTACCACTCATGTCTGCTAAGAACAAGAAACTGAGGTTACAATTTGCACCGGGCCACCAAATTTAGACAATAAAAGATTAGAAAAACTTTGCCTGGTCTGATGAGTCTCGATTTCTGCTGTAACATTCAGATTGTAGAGTTAGAATTTGGCATAAACAACATGAAAGCATGGATCCATCAGACTGGTGGTGGTGTAACGATGTGGAGGATATTTTCTTGGCAAACTTTTGAACCCTTAGTACCAATTGAGCATTGTTTGATTGCCGCAGCCTACCTGAGTATTGTCGCTGACCATGTCCATTCCTTGAGACCATGGTGTGCCCATCATCTCAAACATGTTTGTTGAAAATGACAATAGGAAATTTGCATAATGGATGAGCCAGCTGACAAATCTGCAGCAACTGCGTATAATAATGCAATAGTATTGTGAATATGGACCAAAATCTCAGAGGAATTCCAGCACCTTGTTGAATCTATGCCACAAAGAATGAAGGCATTTCTGAAGGCAGAATAGGGTCCAATAGGGTCCAACCTGGTACTAGCAAGGTGTACCTAATGAAGTGGGCAGCAAGTGTACAGCATATATACAGTATATAGTATTTCAATTGTTTTTTTCATAAAAAAAGCATATTTTTTATATATTTGTTGGAATGTGTGGGCTTGCTGCAACAACAGTATTACCAGTAATAATGACATTAATATTACCAGTACTGACGTAATAACAATGTGCCAGCAGCATAGCGCCCTGTACCACACTACTTAATTGCTTCTACATCTAAGCAAGGTTTGGCCTGTTCGGTACTTGAAAATCAATACTATATAGAGTGCTGTGTTTCAGATGGGGCATTAAACAAACATGAGTAGTACGCTGATTGGCTAGCTCATCCATTGCTAGACATGGGATTGGCTAGTTCAAACATTTCTTGTCTATTTCATTTAATAGTAATGCTTCCTACAGTGTACTGTATGTTTTATTACAATTTTATATTTTACTATTGAAAAACATCAGGAGTATATATATACAGTACATATACATATATATACATACATATATAAAAAAATATATAGATATATATGTGTATTTTTGTCCATTGTTTGGAACATTGTGTTTTTTATTTTGCATACAAATGCATTTTCCATTACGCTAGAATAGCTCATATACAAATCTGCTAGAGTCTAGGAAGTGTTGCATCATGAAGACAAGAGAAAAAACAATGTGTTTCTCTGGAGCCCTTGTTACTCTGGAGATGGATGTTCCAGAAGATTGCTGAAATGAAATGTACTGTATGTTCCATTCAGGGACAGCATTTTAAAACTGTTCCATGCTGACTGATTCTTATTTTAGTGTGGTTTGGCACATACCATTTGTAGGGGAGCGTAAAACCAATATAAAATAAAGGCACTAAGCATTTTATTACTTTTAAGCGTAGGCTTTTTTTCTATTTTGATTATCAAGCCAATAAAACTGTAAAATAGGTGATGGAATGAGCTTGTTTTGGATGAATAAGAAAACTGTTGGCGCGCTAAAGCTTATGAATGGCTGTTTCTTCTATTTCTAATCCAGACACTTGAGAATATTGTCCCAGTACCATTCCTGCTGAGTGACTCTGCAAGGCTGCTTTTGTGTGTGTGTCTGAGTGTGTGTGTGAGTGTGTGTGTGCATGTGGGCAGTGTGTGTGTGTTGTGACTCACCGTCCAGCCACCTCCATCTGTGGTCATGTCACAGTAAACCTGGAACCCGGAGGGGTAGTGAGTGGGAAACACTGAGTAGATACCGTCCTCCCTCTGCCCGTTAGCATAGAGATCACCACAGTCACGAGGACGAGAGCCTTTAGAGACACAGAGAGGAGGAGACAGAAGGTGAGACAGGGAGAGAGGGAGAGATTTGCAGAGGGAGGACATTGAGTAGGAGAGCATTGCAGAATGGGACAGGGAGAAATTGATGAGAAAGAAAAAGCAATCAGTTTGAATTGCATCCGGAAAAGAAGACACGAGGCTAAAACATTATGTAAGAGTCAACAAAAAGAAATGAGATGAACGGTGAGAAAATTCAGCTGGACTCATTTGCCATAGTATTGTAGGCAAATGTGAGCATCATTTGACAGAGAGAAAATAGGGATAATGGGGACAATATAGACAGAAGGAGGGTTGAGCATAATATTCATGAGAAGGGTCAGCAGGCTTGGGTGTATGTTCCATGTATCGTCGCTAACTAGACAACTGTTATAAGACTGTATATGTTCCATGTAGGGCTCAGCAGGCTTGGGTATATGTCCCATAGAGGGTTCTGCATGATTTGGTATATGTTTCACAGAGGGTTCTGCATGATTTTGTATATGACCCACAGGTAGGGCAGCAGGATTTGGTGTGTACTATATATTAGGGGGTTTTCTCTGGCTCTAGGGACATTTGTGATGATGACATCTCATAGATTATGCAAGCCAGCTTTTAGTGGGTCAAATACTAGGATTTAAAGCAGAGAGTTCTCACAGGGGCCAGCACTTTGGGCCGAGCACTACAGTCGCCCGCCAAACCAAACCCTGTGTGTACAGACATTTGTCAAATGTGGTTGTTTTTGCTTTACAGTTGTGTCTTATTTTTTTAAAGTTGCTTGGCCCTATTTTATCGATCTGAAACGCAAGTATCAAACGCGAATTGCAAGTTACATTGTGGGAGGGTCCCGGGCCCTGTTGCTATTTTACCGGCGGGATAAATGATTATTGTGCCCGACGCATATCTAAAATGGTTAGGTCTAAAGTAGCTTCATTAGTCATAGGTGTGGTTTGGGCGTAACGTGCAATAAACCAATCAGATCGTCAACTCACATTCCCTTTAAGAGCAGGCGCACTTGTTCCATGGTGGATTGTTATTAAAACAGCGATTTTCTATTGATTTTTATTTTTACTAAATGTAAAAATAAAGAAATGTCACAAGACATAGCCTACTTTCCGATGTTTTGGACTCACTCTCACTGAATCACGAGGTTATGAATGCATGGTAATATTTTTGCAATGTAGTCTAACATTAGACCGAGATTACTCTCCTGTCAAATAAGCTTTCCACTCCCGTTCTGTATTTCTGGGCATTTAGTGGCTGGCACACATTTCAACATCACGTCTCCTGAAGTCCTCTAATATTTCCTAATTAATGTCATCAACACATCCATGATTCATGGAAATGTTGCGTAAAATACAACAAGCCACAAAGAATGCTGCGACTTGAGTAGTGTACCTGTTCTATCCAAACACCTGACGCGCATTTTCAGTGTACCAAATGTTCGTTCAATTAGGCTACACTGCGTGTTTGTGTGTGTTTTTGATTAAACAGCATTTTACGAACTTGCTGGCATCATAATTGTCATCATTAACCGTGTCTTTAACTGATAGCTGTTGTCCCCTTCACAGCCACACATTTAAGGGGGGATTCCTCATGGCAAAGTTGCCATAAATGAGTCGTGGCTTGAGCCTGAGTAATTCTGAGTAAAGACATGGATGATTTTACTATTAGCATTGCAAATTACGTGTGTATACTTGTTGATTGAATGGGTTTCCTTGAGGTTGATGTAAATCAGTGCAAATAATTCATTATGAATAATTTGAGTAAATGTGTACACTAGATGTATACCTATTTTTCACATTTTCAGACACCCCAATGACTTCCTCGTGTGGTCATATTTTTCCTTCTAATTATGTATTGCAATTACAAAGAACTGCTACATTTGTGTAGATGTGAGGAGCAAAGTGTATGCGCGTTGTGCACACGCTACATTATGGTTAACCTTCCCCCCCCAAAATAGCATATGAATAACACGCCACTGACTTTAAACCAGGTTTTTCCTGGTCAGTGGCGGAATGGTTTTCTGGGACTGCAAGATAGCACCAGGGAACGTTTGCGCCGGAACACGCCTCTTCTTTTTGCTGAACCGCCCAACGAATGCAAGTTCATTCCCTAATTTAAGATAGGAATGATACATGCGTTTGTGTAAAAAGTCAATTGCGCTGGGTGTAAGATAGGGCCACTGTATTAAACTCAAGTTCACTAGCTATGATGCTTTTTCTATTTACATCCCCTCAGAATAAACTTTTTTTACATTACTGTAAAATTGCTACTTTTACTGTACATATTGTAGGTTGATACAGTCGTGCTCAGAAATTTGCATAACCTGGCAGAAACTGTGAAATTCCGGCATTGATTGTGACAATATGACTGTTCATCCAAAACATCTGACTGTTATGTAAGGAGAGTGATGATATGAAGCCGTTAATTATCACACAGTTGTTTGGCTCCTTTGTAATCCAGACTGATAACAGAAATCACCCAAATGGCCCTGATCAAAAGTTTACATACCCTTAAATGTTTAGGCTTGTTACAGACACACAAGGTGACACACACAGATTAAAATGGCAATTAAAGGTTAATTTCCCACACCTGTAACATTTCAAATTGCAATTAGTGTCTGTGTAGAAATAGTCAATGAGTTTGTTAGCTCTCACATGGATGCACTGAGCAGGCTAGATAATGAGCCATGGGGAGCAGAAAAGAACTGTCAAAAGGCCTGCCATAATAAGTAACTGGAACTGCACAAAGTTGAAAAAGGATAAAGAAAACAGATATCAAAAGCCTTGCAATGCCAGTAAGTAATGTTCAATCACTTATTAAGAAGTGGAAGATTTGGGGATCACTTGATACCATGCCAAGGTCAGGTAGACCAAGAAAGATTTCAGCCAAAGCTGCCAGAATTTTTCAGGATACAAAGAAAAACCCACAGGTAACCTCGGGAGACATACAGGCTGCTTTGGAAAGAGACGGTGTGGTTGTTTCAAGATAAATATTACGATGATATAATTAGCTGCATGTTCGGGTTGCCAGAAAGAAGACTTTACTGCACCAGTGCCACAAAAAAGCTTGGTTATAATATTATCAACAACACCTTGACACGCCTCACAGCTTCTGGCACACTGTAATTTGGAGTGACGAGATGAAAATAGAGCTTTATGGTCACAACAACCATAAGCAATTTGTTTGGAGAGGGGTTAACAAGGCCTATAGTGATAGCATGGTGGTGGCTCACTGATGTTTTTGGGGTGTGTGAGCTCTAAAGGCATGAGGAAACTTGTGAAAATTGATGGCAAGGTGAAGGCAGCATGTTATCGAACAATGCTGGCAGAAAACTTGCATTCTTGTGCACGAAAGCTGCATTTGGGACACTCTTGAACTTTCCAGCAAGACAATGACCCTAAGCACAAGGCCAAGTTGACCCTCCAGTGGTTACAGCAGAAAAAGGTCATTCATATCATGAAGCCACTCTGGGGAAATCTCAAACGTGTGGTTCGTGCAAGACAACCAAAGACTTTGCATGACCTGGAGGCATTTTATCAAGACAAATGGGTAGCTACCCCCAACAAGAATAAGGAGCCTCATAGACAACTATCACAAATGACTGTCACTGCACGCTGTCATTAATGCTCTTTTCTCCATACACTGTATGGAGAAAAGAGGGCATGCAGACTTTTAAACAGGGGTCATTTCATTGTTTTCTTAGTTGACATGTTTTTTTATGGTTGTGCCATTCTGTTATGACCTACAGTTGAATATGAATCCCATGAGACATGCTTTTTTTAAAAAATGGTACATCTATTACCAATTCTCCAGGGGTATGCAACCTTTTGAGCACAACTGTATGAGTTAACCAGTGAATGCTTTGTGCTGCCATTAGGTCATATACCTCCCCTCAATGAGAACCTGGGGGGGACTTGCAACAGGATAGTTACTGTTAAGTCCCATTACTACATATGAGATAGATACTGTTAAGTCCCATTACTACGTATGCAGGAATCCTAGAGTGTGAAATTACATCAAGGATTTTCATGCAATGTAAATATTAATGGGAATTCGGGGCCCATGACGACTATGCAGACTATCTTTGTGTGTGTGTGTGTGTGTGTGTGTGTCAGGGTGTGTGTGTTAGGGTGTGTTTGTCAGGGTGTGTGTGTCAGGGTGTGTGTGTCAGTCTGTGTGTGTGGCATGTGTCAGTCTGTGTGTGTGTGGCATGTGTCGATTTATGTGTGTGGCATGTGTCAATCTATGTGTGTGTGACGTGTCAATATATGTGTGTGTGTGTGGCATGCGTCAGTCTGTGTGTGTGTGTGGCATGTGTCAGTCTATGTGTGTGTGTGGCAGTCTGTGTGTGTGTGTAGC
>JACXGM010008345.1:17299-29288 GCA_016801145.1 Umbra pygmaea
AACGCAGTGACATGGGATCCAGCACAGCAGCGGGCCAGGCACGGGAAGGGGACAGGAAGGAGTCATCAGGCCACTTGGTCCTGTCGCATGTTCCTAGGGTCCTCCTAGGATGAACATGACATCAGGAACATTAGAGTGGGCATACCTTGGGTCTAGTACCTTGACACAGCTCTGACCCCAAAATGAATATATAAAACCCGTACAATGAGGCAAGTATAATTTTTGTTAACTACAAGTCACTGTTGATTACATTTTTGTTCCAATATTACCCACAATTAGTTAACCTCCATATTATAAATCAGCATTACTTATACACACTTATTTTCGAAATGTAAGTACTGAAATTTGTTTTGTTGTGCTATCAGGATTTTATCTATGCAATATTAAAGCTGAACTACATAGGATTTGTATTAATAAACGGTTATTCTAATTGGCTTGGATTGTGGAATGAGTTGTAAAGGACAGATAGACACCACACCAACCCTTAACCTTACAATGCCCTACTCTACTTCAACTGTTCCCACAGATGGCCCCCATTCACTAAAACGGAAATGCTCTCTATGCCGAATCCTGCTGCTTTACCAATCATTTTATCAGGTAGCATGCTGGCAAGAAGAAACTCATTGCCAGGGGCAGTGGGACACATTTTCAGCCCGGGAATTTCATGGTGCACCAGCCCATTTTTTAATGGTGGTAAATTGTAACTGCAAATAGTCTACACATTTTTTGTAATTTCCTAATGTACATGTTTCATTCATTAATTAATATAGAGCCAACTGAGGACCCCTTATAGAACTGTATACAAAATCACACAACACTTACAAGCCAACCATAAGTCAGCAATAAATTACTGAGCATTGCATTGGCATTTTGCTTAACAAATAGTTTTATATAGGTAAAGGATAGCTAGTGCCTTACATTAAATATGATGTTATATTAATGATCAATTAGCCTAATAATTGATTGAAATGTTAGAGGCCTTTTACCAAAGTACAGATTTCTGAGGAGATTTTACTTTTACTCCAGTAGGCTATTACGTCATGTGTCATGTATTACAGTAGGTACTGTAATGTATTACAGTAGCTACTGCCTAGCTCAGCCCTGTCAGAAAGGTCACTTATGGAAGATGAACAAATATGCATGACAGAAAAACATGTTTTTTAATATAATATACACTAACCCCTCTCAGTCTTCCAGTATTGCAGCCTGTCTCAGCATAATTTTATTTAGTACCCCTGTTTTTCTCATTATACTCTGTAAAGCAAAGTTTATAATATAAATATATGGGTACGAGTGAGGGCTTATCATGTGTTCGTCTTGCACTGCACTTCTTTCATTCTCTTACTAAATAATTAAAGTGAGCTACTATGAGAGTTAGGCTTTACTGTATATTTCAGCTAAACATTTAGCTTAATACACTTACTTTGCAGTACATTACATAACCAGTACTTACATATCAGCAACTATTTTCCTTACCGTTTAGAACACACACAGGAGTTAGCTAATATAGTAGCAAATATGGACGTTAAGAAGTTCTTTGTCACCTCGTCTGCTGCGTCTCTACTGTCGCACGCACTCAGAAGAACAGACTTCTGAACGCACTGCAGGAGGTAAATTAATCACGTACAGGGAGAACACATTTAGTGATTCTACGTTGGCAAACAGGTTGCTGCAATTAGAATTTCGTTAAACATTAACACATTTCGCTTTACTTTTTTGGCTTTCCATCAGCTGTCGTTAACGTTACCGATAGACTTCCAAACCTGACGAGGAAAAAAAAAAAGAGTGATGGTTTTACGGTTGTGACCTGCACTTCGTTCGTGCTTTCTGAGTTTGTATTTGAAATAAGAGGCTGCTGAGGCCCGCTGTACGGGTTGAGCAGAGCCTGCACAGTTTGACCAGCAGGCAGCGGCCGCACACTAGGTGATGGTGTTGCTAAGAACTTGCAACGTATAACTATTATCAGACCAGCCATCGTGGCCTCGAAACACTAGCGGCCCACCGGGAAATGTCAGACTCTCCCGATTGCCACTCCGCTACTGGTCATTGCGCACAGAAAAGGATGCGTTTGATGTATCAAATCTAAACCTAAGAGTTTGAAAAAAGTAGGAAGTGCATGGCAAATATATGTTTGAAGGATATTACACTAGCAAAACATTTGAATAACAATGAAAGTAAAACAGTGAGAAGAAAATAAATGTAAACGTGTAACGTGGGGCATTGACAGTGAACTGTGACAGTCGTGTTTTCTGGGAAAGTGCGGCTGAAGTATTTCGGATCTTGGAAGAACCATTTGTTCAGCTTTTAATTGTGAATGTAAAAACAAAACTCAAAAACATCTTGACTTCATGTGAACATTTTAATAAAAATTGAAATATTAGCATTGGGAATGAGCCTGTGTCCATAACGCGTTGTTCCATAGATGACTGAAAGGGGGAGAAAATGACATACGTCTGACACTATGTACAGTCTTGTTATTACACCAGCACCTTAACGTCCTCCTTTCCATCCACCACGATTTTTTCCCTGTCCTCTTCCTCGACCTCTTCCTCGTCCCCTTCCTCCACCACCAGCCCCTCCTCTAACTTGCTTCCTCACACCGCTGGACAGCTCAGTGTCATCCGCCTCTTCTCTTGGCCTCTTCCTCTTATCTCCTTGTTCCCTCATTTCCTGTAGAGTCAAGCAACATGGCGTTCATTGTGATGGCTAACTTCAAAGCTACCGCGGTACATTACACAGCGGAACAGAAGTCAACAGAGATCGTGACTTACTACTCTGGCGAATCGCTGTGCCTCGCTCACTCTTTCCACCAGCATCATCACTTCCTCCTCACTGGTAGGGAAGGCAGGCAGCTTCTTGCCAATCAGAGTTTCGATTCGCTGGAAAAGCTCAACGTCATACCTGAAAAAACATAAATGAGAAAAAACAGATGAAGTAATGACTATGAATAAGAGTGGTTGAGCGAGCTGAAAAGCTGCTTACTGTGTTACGAAGGTGATGGATTTCCCAGATCGTCCAGCTCTGGCCGTTCGCCCAACTCTGTGGATGTAGTCCTGAGAGAGAGCACACATGATATAGCACACACATGATATAGCACACACATGATATAGCACACACATGATATAGCACACACATGATATAGCACACACATGATATAGCACACACATGATATAGCACACACATGATATAGCACACACATGATATAGCACACACATGATAACAAACAAACACATCGCTTAACAAACACACACATCATACAACAGCACTAATGGTGAATAGTTCAGAGCTTCATCTGCAATACCAGCAGAGAAAAATCAAGGCTTAAATATCCCTACAAGCAGTAGTGGTACCTTTGAATGCGTGGGGATGTCGTAGTTAATAACACAGTCAACGTGTGGAATGTCCAGTCCTCTCGACGCCACATCCGTTGCTAGAAGTACAGAACGCGACTTTGACTTGAACTTGTTCAGCGACCCCAGACGTTTATCCTGACCAATAGGGAAAGACAAAGATAATTTAGCTCATTTCAAAATAATTATTTGTTCAATGATGTGCTTTATGTATGGCAGTATGTATCTGACAGTCGGATAGGAACAACTCTAGATATCAACAACTTTTTATATGGAGACTCAAATATAAACTATATCCTACAATTTCTACCTAGTGGCAATTAAGACTGCATATACAGTAAGATTTAAATTATGATAAAATATATAAAATATATATAAAATATCCAAATCTCAAAATCTTTGTTATAGGTTTAAGTACATTACATAAAATTAACACAAATTTAATGAGAGCAGCTTCTCCTGCCAAATGGATATTTCATCACACTTCGACTCTTTACTTACTGCAATGAACTTACTAGCGCTGCAGGATAAACCTTTGTAAGAAAACCAGATTTTTTTTTCTACTTTTCTCAGTCTGAAGTGTTACATACACCCAGGGTAGGAAATTAACCTTTTTGCCCACCAGCCTCTGTATCTGGTGGATTCTCATCTCTGACCAGCCCCTTACATACACACCACCTTCTACGTTGCTTCAATAAATAAAATTCATTACTAATACATGTCCTATTAATATAGGCAAATTACCAAATGGGCCTTGTGGTGAAGTCGAGGGTCAGATAGTTCAGTAGGTTATGTAGTCTGACTAGTAGTCTATGTCTGACTTTGTTGGCGGTTCGATTCCTGTCTGTGTCAAATGTCGATGTGTCCTTGGGCAAGGTACCTCACACTAAGTTGCTCCAGGGGTATGTCCCTGTACTCACCGTAAATTGCTCTGGATGAGAGCATCTGCTAAGTTACTAAAATATAAAACATTAAAAGGTAAACAAGTCTGTTAGACGAAATCTCCAGATGATTGCTAAATTGTGCTATTCAATGTACTATTGAATTGCCAACTACAACCTTTAGCTGGCTACTTTTATATAAGTTACAAGTAAGGTGAAAAACTTTTCTGTTTTAACATATTTCCATTTTAGTCATTTAGCAGACACTTACTTCAGAGCAGCTTACAGTATGTACAGCGACATCCCCTGGAACAACTTAGGATGGAGATTCCAACTACAAGTCTGACTCCCTAACTACTGAGCCTGTTTGCAAAACATGTCCAGGATAACTGATAAAATAGCCCTAGCATTGGGCTTCATTAGCTTTCATTAAAACTACAAATAGACGCTTCATCAGCAGTGGAACCAAACAGAATACAACATGAAATAAAGAAACCGTATGATGGCAAAAAAAGATACTTGAAGAAAAAACTGTTGTTAATCAACAAAATTTGCATCTGAGATATTGAACTGCATCCCTTTACATTTGTGTGCGTGTGCACATTTCTCTGGCAAAAACTAGTGGTGTACCTAATGAAGTGGCCACTGAGTAATTCTATTATATTCACATCAAATTCCTCATATCTGTAAATATACATGTTGTGTCCTTGATATTCTCTACATTTACATAATCTAGCCTTCTGGCACTAGCCTTCTGGCCTCCTAATTCAGGGGTGCTAACTATATTTTATTCTGTACCGCACTTTGTCTATATGGGACTGTAGCTCAAGTTGGAGTTCTCACAGACTAGCTCAATGAAATCCAATCAGATATGTACCTCGGCAAAAGTGAGTCTTCGTTAATGACCAAGCATCCGCTTTTCTGTCAAACAAAGTCCAATCCCAGTTAGGTAATGTCTTGAGAACTAACAAAATATATTTGTTTTAAAATTCCTGCCACAGAGGCTGGCTGATTAGGCCAAGTCAATCCCCACTGTGAAAAGGGCTGGTGGGGTGATCATTTCCCACCCTGCCTACACCAATGCACTTCAGGTCCATTTATAAAAACAAATGCACATATCCTGCCTAGCAGGCAAAGGCATACACTGCCCATGATAGTTGTAAAGTACACCAGTAGATAGGTATATTTGAATGGTTGTGGGTACCTGGCTCATCTGCCCATGTAACGGGATGGCAGTGATGCCAAGGTTACGGAGCAGCAGCGCCACCCGCTGGGTGGTGTTGCATGTGCTGCAGAAGATGATGAACGAGTTTCCTGCCAGCTCATTCAAAATCGACACTAGATAACAGTCCTGGAGAGAGACAGATGGTACAATTACAATCCAACACTAACCATATAGCTTCTGAGTTACTGAGATACCAAAAAACATGAGAGGTCTCCAGTACCTTGTATTTGGAAGGTATGAACACGTAGTACTGAAGCAGTTTCTCCACAGTTGAGTACTTTGTGTTAACTGAACATTTAACTGGATCCTTCAGCGCTGCTCTTTGTAGCTTGGCAACCTTGGCAAGGATAAAGAAACATGTAAATGTTGGTTAGGCAGGTCAAATGTTGAGCTATTCACACACAGTCATTTCCCTAGAGAATGGTAGACTGTCATTACAGGTACTTTTAATAATACATATTAGGGCTTTGTGATAGGAAGATTACATTGGCTCCTGATGACTGACGTCATGGCAACCATGTGACAATGTCAAAAACAATGTTTTGTTAAAATCGAACTTGACTTGAGCTGCCTTATCTGGTTCTCGCCTATGGGAGAGTGATAGAAAAAATCTCTAAACTAAATTGGAAGATACCGGTAGACTAATATAATAGTCGTGTCAAGATTTGTGACAGACAGGACGTATCAGGTTGTTACAAACAACTTTAATTACATGAGCTACGAAGACAATGTATAGTAAAGAATACTACATTAAAATAAAGTGTTCGCCTGTCAAAGTAACACACGTCAAACTGATTAGGCACTTATTATTTAATTTACATTTAAAAACATATAGCCCACATATAACTTTCTACAATTGACTACGTTTAGATGTAGCCTACTGGATTACCTTAATTCTTTGAAATGAAACTGAAGAACTGCCAAGTGTCAAACAAGCCAGTGACCAAAACAGTCAGAAAGTAGGTTAATATAACCTGCACAATGTAACTTCCCATTAATTTGTCCTGTTGGCCCAAATTTTACTGGGCGAAAAAACGATAACAATGTCTCATGATAGACACGTAATCAATATCAATAAACGATGCGTTCGATAAAACTTTTGATAATTCCCTTTTCTTCCTCGGAAGAAACCAGAGGTTGCGAAGCAATTTTGGTTGCATGAACAAAGGCACTCGCTCTGTTAACCTAGCAATGTAGCGAGTGACACGCTAACAGCCAATCATTTAAAAGTATCAAGTTTGGTTGCGCAATATTGTTGTCTCGTAAGCAGTGTTGAATTTTTCAGTAACTGAAAAGTAACTGATAAGTTAAAAATTAGTGCCACAGCAAGCGAGGAAAGTGTTGATAAAATGGGAAAAGTCAGCTCGCCAGTATGGCAGTTTTTTGTTTTTTAAAAGTCTGACCGTAGTTAGACCAATGTCGTCTGCAAAATAGGCAAAACAGTCATCCTCACCAAGACTGGTAATATCACAAACTTGGTTTCCCCACCTTCTCAAGTTTCTCTATTTATATTTAACACTTTGCACTATTTTATTATACTTTATTAAGCATTTCTTAAGTACTCTAATTGTGCACCTTAGTGTAACAGATAATTGTTAAGTGTTCATTGTCATTTTAGACTTATGTTTACATTTTAATTATTTCAGTGTTTTTAATGGTTGTGTTGACATTTCTGCCTTTATAACTGAGGGGATTATAATCAGCGGAAGGTTAAATTAAAAATGTTTAAATTTAATATTTTTTTTCCTGCTGCTTATTCTAAATAGGTCATAAAACTGATCAATAATTATCAATATTGACCGATATGATACACTTATATCGTGATACAGTTTTCAGCCATATCGCCAAGCCTTATAAATATATTTTTTTACTGAACGCAAGAATAGTCGAGGGACAATAACATATCTGAAACAATTATTTTGTCCATAATATGCATTTGTTTCTAGTTCGATATTGTGAAGTGTTAATTTTTCAAATCTACTATTGTCTATTTTTTGTATTATTTAAGTTGATGTTTTCCATCCCTGGATCCAATATGCTAGTTCCTAATGTTTACTACTCCTAACACAGTTTTTTTATTTTGTAGTTGTAAAAAAGGTACATAGTGTAGGTTTAAGGCAAAAAGGAGGCTAAAATAATACATACATTTACTAAATAATTTATAAGGCTACTACAGTATTATCTGGCCCAATTGGTTTTTATACACCGCTTCCCAAATTATTATGCAACTGATTTAACACTGATTTTCCTAAATAGTCGATGCAAATGACAGTCAGTATAATTTTCAAGTCATCAACCGTTAGGGTATAAATTGTATTTAATTGAACAAACCACCCACAAAAAATGAAAACTTTTTTCCCAAAAAAATAAAAAACTCAAAATGCACCAACCATTCACTACTAAACGGGCCCACTGAAACCGTTTCTGCTTGTGAGCATAGGTTAGGGGTGGCCGAATAGTAGGTTTATGCACAACTGCAAGCCTCTGGAGGATTCTACACCTTGAGGTTCGCGGGACTCCAGAGGCACCAGCAGCTTCAAATACCTGTTTGCTGCTTTGTAATGGCATTTTAGCAGCTGCTGACTTAATCCGATGAATTTGTTTTGCAGTAACCTTCCTCATTATGCTTTTATCAGGACAAACTTGTCTGTGCTTTGAATCAGCCACAAATCACTTCATAGTACGATGATCACGCTTACGTTTTCGTGAAATATCTAATGTTTTCATACCTTTTCCAAGGCATTGCACACTTCCGCAGCAGAGAGATCCTTTTTCTTTCCCATATTGCTTGAAACCTGTAGCCTGGTTAATAATGTGGAACATTCTTCTTAAGTAGTTTTCCTTTCATTGGGCTCACCTGGCAATCTAATTATCACAGGTGTCTGAAAATGATTTCAGTGATCCAACGAGCCCGGAGACACAAAACCATCAAAAAGTTTGATTGTTTATGACACTTAATTCCAATTTGAATAATAATTTTGAATGCGGAATTGTCCAAATGTCTTTCTTCTAGAGCAAATAACTGCTCTAATACATGCTGATTGATGCAGACAAACCAGTATCCTATTAATTAATTTGTTTTGTATCTAAAAAAATTGGAAGTCCAGAAACCATACTGGAACTCTCGAGTCACACACCACAGTTTGTATTAGGGCTGAGCCATTGTTAATTGCAACCATGTGATCATGTCAAAAACAATGCTTTGTTAAAATTGAACTTCTCTCACGCTGCCTTATCTGGTGGCAAACAAACACGCAGTGTGCTGGCTAAAATGACAAACAGCCTAATCTGGTGTTTCCCTATTTGCTATAGGCCATAATAGCAATTTTCAACAAAATATATGTGTTAGGCTAGAGAAACAATGCAAGAGAACAATGAAAATGTATTGTAAAATAAGCTGAATGCATAAGCAGCACGAAATCTGCCATATCTTATTTCACAGATTTTTCCGCCTTTTGATGATTAAAAATGTATTTCTGTGCAATGGGGTTCCATTTCAGTAAGTATTTTTGCAAATAAGCTATAGCCTAATATTGGGAAAGGGATGAGAGAACATCGCAAAACAAGATTGCCAGATACACGAATGTCATAGGTAGTCGTGTCGGGTGTTGTCACAAACAACTTTTTTTATAATAGCTATAAAGAACATGTATAGTACAGCATACTACATTTATATTAAAGGAAACCAATGTTCGCTTATCAAAGCACAATTTTTTTTCCAGTCGGAAGACAAAAACAGGACAGAATAACTAACTATTTACTAAATAATTTTTAAGGCTACTACAGTCTATGGCCCTATTCATTTTTATTAAGTAAGCGTAATAATAATTATTTTATACATCTCAAGAGTCTCCTTTTCAATTATAGTTTAGCGAAAACAACATGGTGTCAAACCCGGCGTTTTATTATTTATTAATGTATTTATAATAACAACTCACTTCATTAGAGAGCAACAAGTTGGATAAAATGACATTGCTGTAGTTTCCTTCTTGCTGAGGAAAACAAAAACATTAACAATACTCGTAGAATGAGCTACACTAAGCCACTTTTCAGCAAAAAACACAGTCATCATTCAAGACCCAGACTTCTGTCACTCCCACTGTCATACACTTATGTGTACATAGCTCGCTCTGTCGCCCGTAACTTAGTCATTGTATGTTTCAAGGTTTGATTAGTTTCTGAACATTAATTTAAATCCTCCTCTGCGTTATGCACCAGCCAACTGAATTCTCACAGCGATGTCTGACAGCTACATTTGTTCGCAATATATGGTGCAGGTGCGTTTTTCCTGCCAATTCAACGATCGTAATGCATATAATAAATGCCAATTTTATAGATAAAAAGGTGTTTGGACATGTCCATTCGACTATGTGTAAAGTCAAACATCACCCAGGCCTAGTTTGCATTCATATCCAAACAGAAAGGTCCTCTTGCAATCCCTGCATGAAGTGATGGGTACCTTTTTGGTCATGGTGGCAGAGAACAGGAAGGTGTGCCTGTCTTTCGGGATCACCTTCAGCACCTTGTCCACCTCAGCCTCAAAGTCCATGTTGAGGATCCTGTCTGCCTCGTCCATCACCAGGAACTTCAAGGCTCGCAGTGTGAAACCTTTGGTGTTCTCCAGGTGGTCGATCAACCGCCCCGGGGTGGCTATCATTATGTACAGGGTAAAGACGCAATTAATAGTCTGCAACAGCAATGCGCTGAAAAGGTGTAGATATTGTTACGCGAGTGATTGGCTGGTGGGTTTAATTGTCTCACCAATGACAACATGAGGTTTCTTGGCCAGGACCAAAGACTGGGACATCATGTCAATTCCTCCAACTATAACCGCTGAAACAAACACAAATAAGTGAGTTAATGCAGCATCAGGAATTACTTTGAACTTCCCCATGATGACCTTCTCAATGTATTTTTACCAGTCTTGACTCCAATGCTGGAGCCCAGGGCATCGAACTGCTCTGCAATCTGGAAAGCCAGCTCTCTGGTGGGGGTGAGTACCAGCGTGTGGAGCCTCTGAGTGGAAGCAAGAAGGGACTGCAGGATGGGCAGAGCAAATGCCCCCGTCTTCCCCGAGCCAGTCTCTGCCAAGCCAATTATATCCTTTCCTGAGAAATGAGAGGTGAAAATGTGGGGTGAATGTAGAGATGTGTGACCACCTACATACACACCCGGTCACCCCTTCCATCCAACATACCTTGTAAAGCTAAAGGTATAGATTCAATCTGGATTTTTGTTGGAGTCTTCCAACCCAACTGCTCACAGGCTTCACACAGCACTTCAGTTACACCCTACAATGAAAGACGCATGCCATTGCAATAGTAAGTAAAAGTGAAAGACAATAGTTACACACATTAGTTTGGTTTTTCGGTCTGTCATGAAGATCATATCTCAGATGTCGTTGGCCTATTTATAGATAAGTCCTTTGATGTTATTTTGCCAAAAGAGATCGTTTAAAATCCCCGTAAATGTTATAGACATAATATAACTTGCATGCTGACGCTCCAAACACCTGTGTGTAAACTGTAGTTATGTAAACTAACTGTAGTTCTTCAGCTGAAGGAACAAAGTCAATGGATCTATATAATGATCAGTTCTACACAGTGCAGTGTTTTAATTGAAAGATTCTGTCTTGATTTCTGAAACATTGCTTTTGACAAATGAAATTGTTTGCACAAGGGTATTATTTGCATAATGATGTAAATGTTTATTAGTGTCTAACTCAATGGTGACAACTGGTTGGTTGATGAAGGTACTAAAGAACACAGTTGCCTATGAGAAAAACGTTTTTGTTTAACGCAATCTCCCCTACCTAAATAAAAGTCGTTACCTACTTACTATACTGTCTGTAGTTCGACTGCAACGCGTATTTGTCTACTTACTTTATCGGATATTGGAGGCGTTATTATTATCGGATATGTACAGTACTTGTCTCCACACTAGTTATCGGACATTTATAGTGCTTGTCTCCAAACTAGGTATTGAATATGTACAGTACTTGTCGACTGTCCGATGTACTGTACAGTAATGTTTTACAATGTAATGTTATTCAGCTACGCTTTGCGGCTGAATCTTGTCGTTAGCTTTCTACTTAACTTCGAAACTGGCAAACGGAAGCTAGACACTTACCAGATCCTTAAATGTCTTTACGGACTCCTCTATTTCAGCGGTAATAACATTACTGCTGTTATCATTACTATTAGAGTCTTCGAGTGCTTCATTCTTTACTTCATCTGTATCCATCTCGAGAATTTTCGAGTCGTCCGCCATGCTTGTTTGTCAACGTGCTGTTCGCTAAAGTGCGCAAGTGCGGAAGTGATATTTAGGGCGCAATCATAGGCTGCGTCTCAATACGCAAAGTATGCATACTAAATAGTATGCCAGGTTACGATTAGAATGTCCCAAACCATAGTACGCAAATATAGTATGTCAGCAGTCCCCGGATGGTCTACTATTTCCGGGGGACTTTCGAAGTATGCAACCCTGCATGCTTTTTGGGCTGATATAGCCCACAATCCTTTGCGCAACAGAAT
>JACXGM010008346.1:0-28972 GCA_016801145.1 Umbra pygmaea
GCGTCTCCTCCCTAGTGATGCTCTGCCAGGCCTGTACTGTAGCCATCTTCAGCGTCTCCTCCCTAGTGATGCTCTGCCAGGCCTGTACTGTAGCCATCTTCAGCTCCTGCTTGATTGAGGTCTGCCGTTAGCGTGCTCATCGTCTCTGTATAATTGGATACAAATCAGGTGATTGACTTGGCCAATCACCTGATTGAGGTGTTTGAGGTCATTGTCCGGCTACTCGATGAAGCAGCATCGAATATATTCCCAGTGCCACCAAATTCCCAAAACAACACCCCCTCCACCTTACTTCACAGAGGAAGTAGTTTACACATCCGTTTGCAGTTCTTAAACTGCTCTGGTGAACATCGCTTGGTCAACCTTGGTATAGATCTTCCTTGGTCTACCAGGTCTTTTCCAATTGATGAGATCAAAAGTGATTTATTTTGTCTTCTAATGAGTAGATTTTGGCACACTTAATGTTTGGGCTATGTCTCTGATAAATTTATTCAGATTAATTTGTATATTAATTGCCAGATTAATTTGCATTGACATACTGACGGCCAGTTTAAGAATAGAAGCTGCTTTCCATTATGTTAGACCTGGGGTGCAGAGTAGCAGCCGGCTTGACGAGCTTAGTTCCTATGTTATAATAGAGGGGGAAGTTTAATGCTGTGACACTGACAGAAGTATCTAACAAATGGCTTGATTTATTTTCCTCATGTGGCTGGGTCCATCGCATCACCATCGCCATCCATCCATGGCTCCATTCTTGGAGAAAGATAGAGCCGGACTTCCCAACAGAGCCAGGGGAAAGTTAGTTTGAGGTACTCGACCTTAAGGGGGTTATAGCCGGTGTTTGTGATGCAGGGTTGAAATGTTTGCTCTGCAAAGATCAAAAGGGCGGGTCCCAGGGGTAGTTTCTTTGGCTTCTGGAATCACTCATCTTGTTTTTCCTTTTGCAGTTTCCATTTTGATGGGATAAATATGTATTGCCAGATTGATAATGTTTTTAAAATGTTTCAGTAAGGCTGTGACAGTAACATCGGGGATGAGGGGCCATTGTTTCCAATAGTTTTTTATACAACCAAGAAATCCGGTTTGCAAATAACAAAATGATTAAACTGCCAATTTTAGATGGTGTATAATTAAATATTAATATAATATAAATATTCTATAGCCATACTTTAGATAAATGCTTCCTAATTCTTGTCCTATTTGCACTGTCAACATTATTACAGATGATACAGTTTAAACACAGTCTGTCACCCTCATTTGGGACACTACAGTCTAAACACAGTCTGTCACGCTCATTTGGGACACTACAGTTTAAACACACACAATCTGTCTGAGAAGAAGCAATCATATTTCAACTCTAAACTAATACTCAGAGTGCAACTGGAAATTGCATGTACAAGCAGTATTACAGCTCTTTAATTAATATCATGAACATGAACCCCAAATCATCTGTTGAAACGCCAGTGGCTGTACATCTGTTACTGTACTGTATATGCAGCAAAGAGGCTGGTAAGTTTAACTGCTGGACTCAATAGGACTACCTACATCACTGCCGTGTCCAGGTGTGACGCTATGTGAAAAAACTACCTGTACGACATTTTCAACACGATTGTCCAGCAGTGCACATATTATACAGTAGATTACGTTTTCCGATTAATTTACCTTTCAGCATTTTGACGGCCACAGTCTTGCATGTCGAGAGCTTGTCGATCCCAAAGGCAGAGGCCTCCACAACCTTCCCGAAAGCTCCATGGCCCAGGGTTTTGCCTAGAACAGAGGGGGAGGAGCCAGTGAGTTACAGTACAATGGGCGTAAATTACATTAGGTGGCACCAGGAGAGTTATAAATCCAGTTGGGTCATCTGTCAGGATATATATGGGCCTGTAATTAAAACAACCTGTTGAAGTCCGGACAACAGAGCCCGTGAAGCGCTCCTCCAGATGATTTATACTGCCGTTAATGTCGAGCGACAGAGGGGGCTAGCAGATGAGTAATGATATTAGGCCCTCCCACCAGGGGATTGACACGCTCTGCCACATACCATCTTCTCTGACACTATATTTCAACGTAATGGGCAAATGGCTACATATATTTTACTGTACAGTTACAGCCTCACCTTAAAATTACATGAAAATGGCGATTTAAGCTAAGGATAAACGAAAACATATATTGTATTTATACACACTAGGTACCCCTTTATGGGTAAGCATTTCAATAGTCATTTAAATGGTGTTCACAGGCCTTTACGTTACAGTATTTTCATGATTTTACCCGGGATGTACCAGGGAATTGAGGTAAGTTACCCAGTCTAAGGCGGTCTCGGGGGAAGTCCCACTTGCTGCTGTCGTACTGCAGGCGTTCACACTGCTCATCCAGAGGACACTCGTCTGGATCGATAATGATGGATGGACCCATCTTGTAGTTGGCAGGATGCTAGGAGACAGTGGTGGAATGCTAATGAAGGTCATGTGTACAGTATGCAGGTGACACTTATTCCACAGTAAATGACACGAGTGAGTCCTCCGCTATGCTCTTCTATTACTATAACATTTGTATTAGTTGATCATGTGCCTACATTTATTTCCTTTGGAGAACGGATACTGTTGGACACGTTAAAGCCTCGTTTTGTATATAATGGCCTTTACGTTCAGAAGACATCAACATGAGCTCAGCACTTCAATATCAGGACACATGGAAACTCACATGCATGAAACCAAACTCTCAAACACATTTTCATTACCCTTATTCTAGCCATTGTGACAAGATGTTTAAAATCTCAACAATTAGGGATAACAGCCTTGCTCAGGGACAGAGCATCAGAGAAAGACATTGTTGGCTATAGGATTCAAGCCAGTTACCTATATTTATGAAAGAATGTGGGATGACTCAGTAACTGCAGTAGGAAGGTTTGTTGAATTTCAGGTGACTATTGTCCTCTCATACATTATTCTATCAAAAATGTACTGTGGATGTTGTAAGAGTTCCAGGAAAGACCGTGCTTTCTGTACATCACAATAATCAAAGATTTTTTAAAAATGTCATGTTGCTGTGAATATTTTTTTCAATAAGTAAGTGACTAAGGATGAAAAACATTTAAGCACTGAGTAAATTGTAGGCTAAACACATTACATGGACAGTATTCGGATAACTTTAGGTTAATGTGTTTCTTAAACATTGGTAGTTTAGAAAAGACTAAAACATTAGTGATTTAAAAGAGGCTAAAACAGGAGTGTCAAACCGGTTCCACAGAGGGCCTAGTGTATGCTGGTTTTTGGTCGTTCCGTTCAATTAGAGCCCAATAACGACCTAGACTAAGGGTAGATCCTAACCAATTAGTGACCTAATCAATCAGTCAGGTACAAGGTAAGAGTCAAAACCTGCATACACTAGGCCCTATGTGGAACCGGTTTGAGACCCCTGAGCTAATACATTGTTGGTTTAGAAAAGTATAAAATGTTATTGGTTTAGAAGATGCTGAAACATGATTCTGAATTTTAAGTAGCTTAAACATAAGTGGCATAAAAGAGGCTGAAACATTTGTGGTTTACAAGAAGCAAAATCACGCAAAGCGGGTGGTTTTGAAGAAGATGTGATGCAAAACATGAATGGTTAACTGTCACGCATAGGCCGTGAGACACGCATTTGATTTTTGCAAATGTGGGAGAGTTGGCAGCCCTGTTAGAGAGAGCATAGAGTGGGCTACTTGCTTGTAAACAATTAACAGTGAGTAAAGTTTAATGAGAACCCAGCTCGGATGTGTTTACCTTCCTCAGCTTACGTATGAAGAGTATGAGCATGAGCCAGAGGAAGGTGGCAGCCACTCCCGTAGACACCAGGACGATCACTTCAATTTTGACCTTGCCTTCATCACCTGCACACACCGCAGGGACCACAGTTAGTGACACGCTGGCTGTTTCAGGCTCCTTGTGGATGAGAACTGCTAAATGACCCCAAATAGCAAGTGTGGTTAACGTGTTAGTGTAACACGTGGCTCTACGCATGCACTACTTGCAGTCCACCGCAATGTTGACTCAGGAAAAATCCACACACGCATTTCCCGGGAAGTTATTTGTTTTTTGCTACGCTAAGTAATTTCCGACAGGTTGTGTACAAACTCAAGTGGAAACCACTCAGTTGTTTATCCCGAGTTTGTTTGCACTAAGCATTCCACATTGTTGCACATTAATCTCACATTTAACTAAAGCTTCACTATGCATATCGGTAATGCTCACTGCCACAGGCAGCTTAAATTCATTAGAAATGTTAAAATCTCTTTGTTTAGACAAATGCCTGTGTTAATGTATTTGGAATGCATAAAACAAACCTTTCCACATTTTTGAACAACAAATTCTGGTAGTATAATAGATGACTCTGGGGTTGGACATCGAGAGAAATGGAACATTATTCAGGGGGATCGGAGTTAATGTCAGATCAAGGGCTAGTTGCCAGAATACCATTGCATGACCTTGCACCCTGCCCCTCCCACTCCGGGTCCGCCCCTCCTAGTGCACGCCTCGCAGGTCACGTCCCATGAGTAGAGACCTCAACAAGCTCCAAGCCCCCTGCCATAAAATTGAATGAAGGAATTCGCTGGGCATTCTTGGCAGCCACTAGGCTACCCTCTCCAAGGAGACTCATCATATTGAAGTCTGGCCAGAGCTATTTGTACTGGTGACCGGAAGACAGCCCATTCCAGCCAAGAGGCTTTCGCAAGTACATCCCTAATCAAGCTGTCCGTTCAGCTACCAGTGATCACTGCACATCTACAGGAAGGCAGATCTTGCTAGCATGCAACATGCTAGTCATGCTTTTTCTACCACAGTGGAGGAACAATTCACGAGGTGAAAGAACTACCAGTTAGGGCAAGAGAGGAGTTGGCTGGGAGTCTGTGAGGTATCGGAACACATTGGGTTTTCTTGTATAGGGCATAGAGGTGCTTTCAATTACACACACCTACAAAGTTTGGGGAGAATGTGACCTTTTGGAAAACACATTTCATGCAACGTTACGTCATGTTACATGATTCAAGGACAATCCTTTTAATACAACACAAATTATCTAAATGAAAAACGACTCTGACGTTGACAACATGAGTGTCTGACTATAAAAGCAACCAAGTGTACCACCGCATTCAAAATATGTGTCGGAGACATAGTGTAGGTAAAAGTATGAGAAGGAAGATACAGCATTTTCTTTCCCTATAAGCACACAACGTTTAAAAGACGTGAATAACACATTGATTAGAAGTTGAAAAGGCGTCTATTATCGAACTAACTGGGTTATTACTAAGCATTCTAGTGTCTGCCACATCGCTGCACCCCTGCACAGCTCAGACCCCGGCAACCGCAAAAGCATCACTTATTACCTTATTCCTTACTTAATGTAACAATTTAAATTATGCTAACACATTTTGTTAACTTGAATTAAACAAAACATTTTATTCATCCTATGTGGCTAAATGTCAAGAATTTTTAGTATTCTAAAATATGTATTTTCTTACTGTAATGTTTCAGCAGAAATCTAAATCCTATAAATGCAATAAAAGTGATCACCACAGTCTTCCTCTATTTTTCCCTGTGTATCATTTGCATCAACATTCAAGCCATTTCCTCACATGTAACTCAGGGTGAAGTATCCCGTTAACTCACCCACTACATTGAACACAGCACTGGTCTTCACACTGCCCTCATTGTTTCTGGCCAGACACTCGTATATGCCCTCGTCGTCTTTCTTCACTCGTTCTATGGTCAGCATCTGCTCACTCAGGGAGATACCTGGAACACAAAGGCTACAGCTCAGCTTGATAGACTTTTTCTAAGAGTAATGTGCTCAGATTTTACAGAGAACATTTTCTGATATGGTTAAGGAAAAGAGCAATGGCTAAGCCCAGGAATACTGGTATTTCCCGATCATGTGATCCAACCAGGAATACCTCAGGGCCCATAATTACATTTTTTTCTCAGCAGGTTTTACCTGGACTCTCTAACACGGGTATGTTGTCTTTGAACCAGGTGATGTTGGGGCGCGGCACTCCCTGGGCATGGCAGGTCATAGTTAGAGTACTGCCGCTGTTCACCTCCTGATTGGTCAGGTTCTGGCTCAGCCATGGCTTCTTCCTCTCTGGGCCATCACACAAGAGTGCCTGAATTAGATTATTCTCACCAGAGCTCATTTCTCTGCTGGCATTACATTATCGCAGTTATGACCTAAAATAGCTTTTTACAACCACATTACTCAGAAAAAAAAAACAGTTGGGAAATACCGAATGACACAAAAGTGGTGCAACAATTACTGCTAGTGGCCTATTGATCAAGGCAGAGGACATTCGGTCAACAACTCACCATGCACAGTCAGCACACGACTCAATATGACACTCTTGCCCTGGGTGTCGCGAGCAACGCACTCGAAGGCTACAGCGTTGTTCCTGGACACGTTTTGCAGCGAGAGGGAAACAGACATAGAGTAGGTGCTGAGATGTAGGCTGGTGACAGAGTGGTTTGTGGTGTTGGACCACTCAAGGTTAGTGTATAGGTAACGAGTCCCCCTGCAGGTCAGTGTGATGTTATCACCCTCGATGGCTGTCTGGGGCTCGATACTCAGGTGCTGAGGTTGATCTGGTGCGTGAGGAGAGAACAAACACATCAGTTCATTGGGGGGGGTCATGGGCGCATATATCGGTGCAACATTCATTTCAAAAGATATCTTTGTGCACATTATGAGTTGTTGTAATGACTTCTGGAATGTGTGTTGGCGGCAAGGAATCAGTTACTATACTCCTGACTCCCTGGACTCAGTGCCTTGCTCAAGAGCAGACCAACTGATGCATCAACTTGATAGATCAGGGATTCAAACTAGGAATCTTTGATACACGCTGAGCTTTCTGTCTGCCTTAATCTTTTCATTTCAACATTCCAGGTTTGTTTGTGTGACTACTGTTTGAAATAGATAATGAACCAGTATTGCTAATATTATACAATACATGAATAAACACATTGTAGCTAAGTAGGTAACAGGAGCATCAATGTTTTTAACCCTGTACTCTCTGCTGGCCAAACAGCTGGAAGTTGCCTGCTGAATGAACCATATATTTTGCCACAGAAAATCTCGTAAACATCAAGCTACGCATCACCAAGCAAGGAATGTTACATTTGCATCACTGTTAATTGGAAGCAGGTTGACGGTAAGCAATGAGCAGCACTGATGGTTGGCCTACAGCGCCCCAGTGGGAACCAGGTCGGGACTAGGCCACAGGGGAGCCAGGCTGAGCTTGTTTGTCCAGAGAGTTGGAACGCATTCTGTGTTCTGTAAGACAATACAGCTGTTCTGACAAATCCACCATACTCTTTGCTGCATTCCAGTGCTCTAAATAATTTTCACCTTAGGAATAGTGGCAAATTGCAGTACTTCTTCTCAAAAATTGCCTTATTCTTATCTAAATCCTTAGTGCTCTGACATCATCAGCCGTGTCGCTGATCAAAGTCATATGACTGTTGGAATATAAATTCCAAGGCTTTTCATTATTTATTTTATTTGTAAATATTCCAATGCTTTGACAGCTGATTTCATCTGGAATGAGGTATCTGGTATCTGCTCTTTTCATTTTGTGAACATTTGGAACTATTTACAGTAGATGCATGCAAAAGAAAAACTATTCATGCATATGGTCCCAGTAAGCTTGCAGAGGACGAGGAATGACCTGCCTGTGCAAAAGAACATGCCCAGAGCTGTATCAGAATGAAGCATATGGCCTAGGACGTGTTTGCCGCTTTCATTCCATCCTGAAGCTGGACTTCTCCGGAGGAAAACGGTTCCTATTAATGCAAACCTGCCCTCCTTCTTATGCAATACAATCTGTGAAGACTTGCGCTTGCCTCATGATTTGTTTCAGCACATATGTGGAGGACATTGGAAGTGAACCTTTGTGTAATGTTACAGTTATGCCATATGTATTGCCTGTTAAAAAAAACAACCCAGCCCTCCTGCAAATGATGTCGTTAAATCTTCAATGTTTTGTCAACCAACTGTAGCACTTCACGCAGTGATGTGTTGCCACACTTACCATCCACATAGAAGGGGATTTTCACTCGGCTGCTGCCAAGCTGGTTGTGGGCCATGCAGGAATAGACTCCTGAGATGTTAGCCGCCCCCACCACTAGAGTACTCACAGTCTACGGACCATAGTGAAGAAAAGCCATTACATTCATAGTCCAGCCAGCAACACTGTATATCGGTAGCATTTGACAGCAAAAGAAGACTGTAACTCAATGAGACTAACCAGTGTATTAAAGGTTAATGAAAACAACCCTCCAAAATGTTCCAGTTGGCATGAGATTACCCTTCACTCGGACAGAGACAATGAGTCTTTCCAAACAACTCAGTGGATTTTACATCAACATCTGTGTGATTATTTGCTCTAAGCAGGTGGGTCAGATGTCTGCCCTGAGCCCAAACTGTTTCATGCTCTCGGGTGGTTAACATTAATGGAGGGATACATCTGGAGCGGCCACGTCTTGCCCAGCAGCAGCGATCCACAGTACGAGTGCCTGGCCCTCCATGTCATTTCCTAAAGAGCATTTACAATGCCACACTCATTTTTATCACTATTTGAGTGAAACCCATTTAATGGCTTAACTAGACATAATAAGCACTAGGATATTGGCAGGGGGCCAGGTTGCTTGGGGTTCTGTTTTGTGTTCGGAGCAACATCTGTTTTCAGAGTAGCGAGATTGAAGTTTTCGAATGCTTTAGATGTATTGTCTGGGCGGTGCAAACTTCCTGGGTTTCTAGCAACCATTGTGTGGGCTGACCCTCAGAAACAGTAGTTTGGGCATGAGACCGGACTGTGTGTGAGGCTGAGTCACAGCTTCAATACGAGTTTAATGTTTAATCTCACATTTGGCCGCTGTGTAAACATTCGGATAAAAAGCAACCTTTTTTAAGGTAGTGTTTAAGTTCTTACGGCTCGGGTCAGGGCACTGATGAAGTTGTTCGGTGTTGTGTTACGGCCGTTACTCATGAGGATGTAACCCGAGCTGTAAAAGAGTGGTTTCAACAAGCGAAATGTGTCCCTAAGTGGTGACCCGATCAGACATCCTGACCCCAGGTCGACGCAGCCTTACTTCGGGTGCTGTGACCCGGGTTTGGTCATTCTCCCTCTGAGGCCAACCAACACCCCACAGTCTTTTTCACGGGGCATTGCCATTTATGTTGCGGGACAGGGATAACATTTACACCTAACTGATCTATTTAAAAAAGGTTCTTTAATCACTGACTGTTAGTCCTCAGTCCAGAGCTCAAGCTACAAAAGTCAATAAGATCTGTTGTGTATGTATACCATTTTCAGGACCATATATGCCATAAAACATTCACTCTCAGATTGGGAAAACATGAATAGAACCCATATAGCGGAATGCATGGGAAGTATTCTTTAATTTTGTTTACTAAGCCAGCATATGTGTTTGGGTAATAACTAATTACCAGTATTTTCTTAACTGGTCGGTTTGCTTGTGCTGTTGAGATGTATATATTCTGGCTGGATTTATGCCTCAATCTGACCCAGTGAGTTGGAAGAGCTGTCTTTCAACTCATATTGACATGTTTTTAAGGAAAGCAGTTGAGGCCTGCACTTAATTACACATGGGGTGAATGGTTTTGGTAACAAGCTCCCCTAAGACATGTTCTGTGATAGCTACAGTCCCGCTCATGTGTGGCTCAATTGGTTTAGCATGGGACTTGTAGCACCAGATTTGTGGGTTTAACTCCCATGGGGGGCTGGAACAAAAGTATGTATGGACAATTCTGCTGATCGAACCATCATGTCCAATCATTCTGTGGGAACTGTTTACATGTACACTCGGGATATAATATGCTTGATCTCTTGTCCCCCGTATATATTTTGTGTTTCTTCTTGTACCTTCTTGCAGCTTTTATTATTACTGTATTTGCAATTACATCTGACATGTGACAACAAACCTGAACTTGAACTAATTTAAGCTGCTTTCATAGGATTGTTTGCTAGATGACTAAATGAATCAATGTACTCTTGGCAAGATAATGAACATCTTTTGTGAGAGAATAAGTCTGAAGGCATAAATGTCATCCAGGCCTGGCAGAGCTTCACCAGGGAAGATATGCACCATCTGGGGATGTCTATTCGTCAAATACTTCAGCTTGGCATCAAATGCTAATGATTAGCAACCAAGTAGTAAACATGGTAACGTTATTTAAGATGATTAAATGTCGTTAATATGCCAAATTATTTGGAACTTTTAGAACCTTAATAATAATAATAATACATTTTATTTATAATGCGCCTTTCTGAAACCCAAAGCGCTACAGACAATAAAATCAATGAAATACAAAAGACAAGAATAATACAAAGATAATCAAGAGTACCTTAAAATGGGCTTACCAATTAAAGCTGACTGTCTGCATTTTAACACCTCAATGTGCACCAAAAAAAATCTGGTTTTACTTGTAAATACTTACACAAAAGATACACCGTATCTTTCAAATTTGTGGCTGAGATGCTAGCCTGGCCAAAAGAATGGTCCCCCTCTGGATTTTAACAATACATCTGTTACAGTTTCCACCTTTTGTCCTCTTTAGATCTTAATGTCTAAGGTGAATTAATGTAAATGTGTTTCTATAGGGAGTGCTTGAGGTTTCCTTCAAATATCATGTCAAATCACAAGACCCGTGAGATTTTGTTTAACGTCTCATCTGGAATTACAGTTGTTCACCATAGCTGTGTATTTTGGCATTAGATTAAATTACTACTTACTATGTACAACTCTGTGTGATGAACTGTATCTTTGCAAGTAATTACAGTACTATAACAATTTCTGAACAATTTCAATCCTTCCGTAGTGTTATGACTGATCTCGTCCCAGGTCAGTCGAGTTAGGACAGAATCTATAAAAATGCAATTTCTCAGCTGTCGGCACATGCATGGCTTGAGCCGTATGGCTGTTTTGTGCTGTTTATGAGGAACACCACAGCGCTCAGTGTTCTAACAGACCAAGATCCAGTTATGACAGAACTGAGGATTCTCTCTGGCACGACCGGTAGAACGCTAGAAGGAGCAGCAGCTGCATAATTTACAGGCAGGACAGCTTCTGAGGACCACGTCCCTGCATTTGGTTTTGAGAGACATATCAACTGCAGCAGGGTGAAATGAAGTGCGTCCGTTAGTAGAAGAGTCGGGAGAGCAGCATTCATGACATACAAAATGTGTTTCGATCATCGCTGTTTGAGCACAAGACTTTATTTGAATGTAATTTTAGGGTAAAAGGCCTCTTGTAATCAAAGCGTGTCTGGAACAGTATCATGCACTGTTAAAGAAATCAGTAAAAAAACTGTACAAAGTACTGGTCATTTGCTGCCAGAACTTTTTCTATTATGCTACAGACATTTCCTTCAAGACAATAACAGAAAATACTTTGTGAACACAGTAAATGTCCGTTAACCAGTGTTGGTCACATTACTTTAAAAAAGTAATTAGTTATAGTTACTAGTTACTTCTCACAAAGAGTAACTGAGTTAGTAACTGAGTTACATCATTATAAAAGTAACTAATTACCAGGGAAAGTAACTATTGCGTTACTTACATTTTTTTTATTTCAAATAACTTGGAAAACACAAATATTAAATATGTTAAATGAATGAAATGGACACTAAATAGAATCAATTATTAGTCTGAGTCTGAGTTACAAGAGTTTGCGGTGGTGGAGAAAAATCTAGTTTAAGTTGCTTTGATGTCGTGGCTCCATCTCCTTTGGTAGCGGAGCTCATGTTATCAGCTGCATTCTTGGCCACTAGTTTGTGGTGGCGTGACGATGTGAGGTGCTTCATTAGATTCAAATTACTTGACGTGTAGAGTGTCTTTCTTCCTGTGCATAAGTTGCACGTTACATAAACATTATTGCCTTTCACCTCAATGAGGGAAAATTAGTGCTTATTATACTTACAGTTCGCGAAAGCTACCTTTGAACACTTTGGACTTGCCATCGCTCTGACTCCTGGTTGCTGTGTGTGTGCGACTGTGTCTGTGCGTGTGTGTGAAGTGAACAGTGAACACCCGCCCTACTCTGCCTCTGGTTGGTTGGCAAACGAAGGAAATATACTCTAAGCCAATCATCATCAGTTGTGGTTGTCTACCACTCCCCGACACACACACACTCAAACACACACACCAGAGAAAAACTTTGCAGTTCCTGCAGAGAGAAATCAACAGATGAAAACCGCTTCATTGAGCTCAATTAAAGTAACGCCGCAATTGTATTGTCAGTGACGGTAACGGCGTTGTAACGGGGGAAACAGTAATTTGATTACTCGTTACTGAAAAACGTAACGCCGTTAGTAACACCGTTTATTTATAACGCCGTTATTCCCATCACTGCCGTTAACACACAGACCTGATATTACTTTTAATGGACATCTACTGTGTTTATAAAGTTTTTTTTGTTATTGTCTTGAAAGAAACTTTTTACTGTTTATTCACTGATTTTATTTACAGTGTGGTCTGTTTGTTATTCATGGTATATTTTCATTGACAGGTTAGTTGCTTCTAAATGCCTGGCAGCGGAGAAAATAAAGTGGAATTCCTTTTTCATCAATATGCCTTTTCAATATTATTGTGCATATTATTTTTGTAGCAATATATATGCTGTATTTATGCATTTTAAGGAGGACTGGATTATATTTATTTTAGTTTGGGTGTCCTTCACCAAGTTTAATTCGTTCTACACCTGTTTCTGTTTCAGTTAATCACTTTGGTTCTATTAACTCATTCTGTAATTGATCATTAGCATCTGTATATTATCTTTGTTTTAACCTGCACTGGCTGATATATAACTACAAGCTAAACAGTTTTCAATCAATCGATCAATCATAACAATAAATTGATAACCTTTTACAACAGCAGTTGTCACAAAGTGCTTTGACAGATACCCTGCCTAAAATGCCCAAGAACAGGCACCAACAAGTGTTGCACAGTGGCTAGGAAAACCTGCCTAGTAGATGGAATGTAGGAAGAAACCTAAAGAGGTTTGTTATCTGAAAAGTGGTTTATTACATAATATGTTACTTTCTTAAGAAAATACAAATAAGACTCTGTAACATTGCATTTTCTGGCAAATGAATTATTGGAAATCTAAAAATAGCTTTTTCTGCTGACACAATAATGCAGAAGACAAAAAAGAAACATGTATGACTAGATTTGGGTGATTCTTACGCAATACAGTACATTCCTGGTAAAATGTTTTGAGAATGTTACTAATTTTGCTGCCTCATTGTTGATGATGGCTATTTGCATATACTCCAGAATGTCATGAAGAGTGATGAATGAATTGCAAAGTTCCTCTTTGCCATGAAAAATGTAATCCCAAGAAAAAACATTTTTACTGCATTTCAGCCCTGCCACAAAAGGACCAGCTGCCCTCATGCTAGTGATTGTCTCGTTAACACAGGTGAGAGTGTTGACGAGGACAAGGCAGGAGATCACAATTTTGCCTAAGAACACAGCCATGAATAAAGAATGGTACCAACATATCCTCCGAGAGCAACTTCTCCCAAACATCCAAGAACAGTTTTGTGATGACCAATGCCTTCTCCAGCATGATAGAGCACCTTGCCATAAGACAAATGTGTTAACCAAGTTGCTCGGGAAACAAAACATCTAAATTTTGGGTACAAACTCCCCAGACCTTAATCCCATTGAGAACTTGAGGTCAATCCTCAAGAGGTGGGTGGACAAACAAAAGCCCAAATTCTGACAAACCCCAAGCATTGATCATGCAAGTATGGGCTGCCATCAGTCAGGATGTGGCCCAGAAGTTAATTGACAGCATGCCAGTGTGGATTGCAGAAGTCTTGAATAAGAAGGGTCAACATTACAAATATTGACTCTAACCATAAACCTAATGTAACTGCCAATAAAAGCCTTTGGCACTTATTGACTGCTTGTAATTATACTTCAGTATACCATAGTATACCATAGATTACTTTGCTTACCTCACTATAGACAATGCAGCAGCTCCTCTGTCAAATAAGCTCTCCTCTCCCGTTCTGCTGCTGGGGCATTTGGGTTAAGTGGTCACGGCAAATGCATTTCAACACCACGTCTCCTTAAGTCCTTTAATATTTCCTAATTTATGATTCATGGAAATGTTGTGTAAAACATAACAAGCCGCAAAGAATGTTGCGACTTTTTGAGGACTGTACTGTAAAGTGCCTCCTGTCCTATCCAAATACCTAAAGCACATTTTCAATATGCCGAATGTTCGTTCAATTAGACTGCGTGTTTGTGTTTTCGATTAAACAGCATTTCACCTACTGTTGCTGATATCATAAATGGTGTCATTAGCCATGTCTTTAATGGATACCCATTGTCCCCTTCACACCCACCCATCCAAGGGGGGGGATTCCACTCAAAGATGGCAGAGTTTGCCAGCCTGAATGAGTTGTGGCCTGAGCCACGGAAATACGCAAAGACATGGTGAATTTACTATTAGCATTGCAAATTACTTGTATGTTGATTGAAAGGGTTTCCTTGCAGTTGATGTATATCAGTGTGAATAATTCAGCCTGAATAATTTGGGTAAATGTGTACACTAGATTTATGCCTATTTATTCACATGTTCGGACACCACAATGATTTCCCTCATATGGTAATATTTTTCCTTGTGATTATGTATGGTTTGCAAAAATGGGAACTGCTCTGTATGTGTAGATGAGAGAAGCAAAGTGAATGTGCGTTATGCACACTGTAGATTATGGCCAAGCATGCGCCCTGAAAATAGCATCTGAATAACGCACCGCAGACTTTAGATTAGGTTTTCCTCCTATTTTTGCTGAAACGCCTACGGGAGCGCAAGTTCATTCCCTAATTTACCGACACGTGTCTGTGGAGGAAAAGGTCCACTGTGTCGGGTGCAAAATAGGAATGATACGTGCGTTGGTATAAAAAGTCACTTGCACTGGGTGCAAGATAGGGCCCTATGAGTTTCAGATTCTATTTTAAAAACTGCTGAGATCAAACTATAACATACGCATACCTTGTTTTTCCCTTTCACCAGTTCAGGCTGTTCTTTAATGTTCATAATCCAGTTACAGTTGTGTAGGTGATTCATCTTGTCGTTAACCTGCATTGGGATTGGCTCAGTGTTAAGAGAGCACCTATAGGATGGAGAAAACAAGTGATTACTTCACTAGATGAGACGGCTGCATTGGGATTGGCTCAGTGTTAAGAGAGCACCTATAGGATGGAGAAAACAAGTGATTACTTAGATTACACTAGATGAGACAGCTGTATGTTACCCAAAAATAAATAATAAAAGTCAAAGAAAAAAAAAACAGGAGACTATTAGAGCAGCCTTCTTTACAGGCATGTCATCCTTTTCTGTATTTAATTAGTGGGAACCAGAAACAATTCTGACCATTTATGGCAGTCCAAACCATTCGGCAGTGCTGGTCTGAGAGGGCTGGCTTTAAGCCCGACGAGACTCTGAATAACACTGCAGTTTTGTGTGGTCGTCGGGCTCCTGTGAGTCCAGTGGACTGCAGCCCAGCCTGTTTAGGCTTGTTAAAGAAGACAAAGCCCTTGGTCAGCCTGTCGTCCTGCCTGCTGAGGGAAATGATGAGTAGAGGCGGTCAGGTCAGGCCGGAGGAAACGGCACCACGACAGGAAGGGCTGTGCTCTGCGTCATCTCACACAGGAAACACCCCCACTATCTGGCCAGGGGAGATAAGGCATATCCCCAGACTTTGGCAGGTCAATGTGAGACAGCTGATAACTTCTCAGCCTGTTGCTAAAGACAACCCACCCCTTCACCCACCGCAATCTCCCAATCCTTCTCTTTTTGTGACAATCAGCATCCATAAAAAATCAAGGAGATACGTGACTCATTCGAGGTTGGATCCTGAAAGGCTAAATGGTCAGTCTGCCTTGACAGGTTCTTGAAGAACAGGTTTGTAATAAGAAATTTGGCTCAACCAGCCTCCACCCTCGTACCCGGCTGTTGCTCTGTCTAACGAACTTCCCTCATTAGCGGCTGAAAATAAAATGTCAGCATTGAAACTTTATGAGCCACTGTTACCAATGCCAGAGCTGATTATCTGTACGGCTGCGGATACAAGGCCCTTTGACACTGCCTGAACCTCCGCTATTCTTTCTGTCACAAATCTGGCAACCAGGAGTGGGGATTTTTTAACCAAATAATTATGTATAATTAACAGAAGCACTTGTCAAGTTAAAGTGCCTGAAGTGTAACATAATTTAACTGGCCCTTCACTGTGAGGCTGTCCACAGCCGTGTTTTTCAAACTGTGCTGGCTCGTGATAACCTTGCAGTAATAGCTCATTGTTTCCCTGAGCTTACAACTCGGAAAAGAACCCCTGCTGTCAGCGCCGGGGGGGGGTCTGGCTGCGCTGCCTCTCGGGGAATGTTCCTGTTGTTTATGGCCGGTTCACTAACGGGCCGATATTTACGCCCAGTCACTCATGCTGTACCCTGAGTCCTGTTTAGCTCTATAAAAGCTTGGGGAGTCTGAGACTAATACGTCTTCCCTCCCTGCCTGCCTGCACAGCCACTGGCCACAAATGAGCGTGCAATTCTCCTGGGACAGATTTCTTTGATAAATCTCTGTATTTTGAGCCAGACTAAATTAAACAGACGCAGGGCGGTTTGAGATGAAGAAGCCCTGGGCTAAAGCAGTGGTTGTGGACACAGATGAGTGTGTGTCTGTGTCTATTGCCACTACTGTTGAAGCACAACATCAAACCGACCTGAATCTGGATGTAAACTGGCGAGAGCAACATTAATCCACTTTACCAATCATGCTGATCCACAGAGATGGAAATGTAATGTATGGTCTCACTGGATTAGGCCGTGGTTGCTCATACTGAAATACATAGAAACCACTTGTTTTGTCTGTGAACTTCTCTCTTTATCAGTGGAAATTAGTCAGGTGCATGGTGGTGAATCATGTCAGTCAAGTATTCAGAAGAATTGCTTTCACTGATGACTCAAAAATAAATTGAAAATGAAAATCTGAAAAAACCTTACTTATCTTTCCAGTTCTAACCGACCGAGCAAAGGACAATGAATATACATTGAAAAGATGTCTTTCTGGTTAAAACGTCTTTGAATCAAAACATGTCTTTCAAAAGATTTTGCTCAGTGGAAAGTTCTTTTTTGGTTTATATTGTACACAGACGGTCATTTTGGAACAACACTGATCAGCCATGACCACCTGCCTAATATTATTATAATATTATTATAACATTATATATAATTATAATGTAATGGCTGATTGGTGTACACCTTACATTATATTCACCTTCACCTTATATGATTTTGTCACTCAGTAAATCAATCAGAGAAAAAAGATGCATCCTAGCATCTGGAAGAGTTATATGGCTTTTCTCATATTAAAAATACATAAAAAATTCAATTAAAAATACATAAAAATGGTTTTTGGTTTCAGATTTAGAATCATTTTGAATTACATGTAGACCAAAAAGTTTAAATATGGATCCAAACAATGTTCAACCTGGAACAAAAAGGGTTAAGATTAGAGGCTCCTCCTGGATAGAAGAAAATAATCACTTTTTACCCTACATCCCAACATGTAAAATATTGTCACCAGGCTCTATGTGCCTAAAGATAAGTTTGGTTTAAAAGTAACTGTCTTCACAGTTAAGTTAATTACATCAGTTCATTCAAGCTTATGGAATGTTCAGGACCGACAGGCCAGGGTAGCTGACTCACTGTTTGTCAGCTGGACCAAGTTGGCATGGCTGCCAGAACCACAGGATCTTAGGTGACGGCACTCCGCCGGCAGTGCATGTGAGCTGATGCTGCTCGCCAAACATGTAGGGCTGCACATCCACTGAGGTGACCTCCTCTCCTGAGATCAGAGGCTTCACTGTGAAAAACATCCACGCAGAGAAAAACATGACTAGTCATTGTCTTTATGGCTGACTGACACCAACTAACAAAGAATGTTCTGGTCACATCTGTTAATGATTCCTAGTGTAAGAGTGTTTGTTTCGTTTTTAATAGTCGTGCGTACAGGATACATGAGATAAAAAACACAGATTAAACCTTACTTGCAGGTTCTTGCTCATCAATGCTAAAAACTTCTATGAAAGGCGTACCAAAAAGATGATGTTAATAATTATAATAAAAACTGATTTTTTTACATATATGTATGTGTGCGACTGTGTGTACATGTGTCTGTTGGTATGGGTAAGTGTGAGTGACAACATCCATTTTCTCAGCAATATCCTGGCTCAAGCCTCATATGAAACGTGGATAATTGGGTCGGCACTTCAGAAATGACTGCTTAAAATGTTCCCTAATTGTTCCAAGGTTCCCTTTGTATTGTTTGTGGCTGTAAGTATTTTGTTGTTCCGATAATAATAATTTTTGAACCAAAGGGACACTGACGGAACACAAATTACATTAATGTGGATAGAAAGGGTTTGGGAATGTTATTGCCCCACCCTTCCTCAGACGACAGCTTTAGGTAACGTCTGAGTGGCACGTGCTACTGCCAGAATCAGCAAGCAAACTACACTCACAGTCTCCGGTCAAACACTATCAAAGCCCCATTACATAACACCAACCACCCAGTTTTACAAGTGCAGGTCTTGACAACCATGTGTTTTTTTACAATATGGAAATCATTACATTATCTGCTGAAACCTCTGTACTCAGAACACATGTAGCCCTTTCAATGTACAGAACGCTGTAGTTTACATGAGGTGTGCAGTGTGCACACAGTGAGAATGTGAAGAAATGGTGGTGTTTTGGATGGTGCAGAGAGGCTGGGATCTAGCATCCAGACTGCATTGACTGGGGCAGGTTAAACACCCCGCAAAGCCCCTTAAAGAAAAGCCTGGCGAATCAAAACCAGCTGGCACAGCTACATCAAGCCACCACTGGAAACAACAAGCCCGCGTGTCATTCTGGAGTCTCTGCTACCTGCACGCCTCGGCCAACTAGGGAGTAGAACCAGAAATGCTGATACTGCTCTGACCGTTTAGGCCCGATGTTGAGTGCTTTGCTTAATTTCCTCAGGATTGCCAGTCATTTTGAGGGATCAGGGACGGGATATGATGTGGATATAATAGGGAAATAAAAGGAGCTCTACCTAGGACAACCAGAGTGTAGCTCAGATTCCTGTAGAGGCCCCACTCCTTGTTGCCCAGGGTGACAGTGAAGATGCCGGCATCATTTTCCTTCACATCCTTGATGAAGAGTTTGTGGCCTGCCAGCTTATAGCACGGAGATTTGGCATCGATGGGGACTCCATCCTTATACCTGGGATTGAAATACATCAACATATGCTGAGTTCAGGAAATTGTATATCACAATGTCCCCGGTGTGTGTGTTTAGTTTAGGTTAGTTTCTGTTCTTTGTTAGGTCAGTCTTGTTTCCTGTCTTTAGTGGTTTCTCCAATGTGTGATTTGTTTTGATTTAGTTTCCCTCCTTTTGTTCACATGACCCTGTCACATGTTTTAGTTACCCTATCAGTTTTGTTGATTAGTTCCCAGCAGCACACACTCCCCTCGTTGGGTAGGTATTTAGGTCAGTCTGTTTGTTAGTCTTTTGTGGTTCATTGTCTTCTGTTAAGATATGTGTTGTAGTCTTGGTTCAGTTGATAATATATAAGGTCTTTTCATATGTTTTAGTGATACTACAGTTTCTCAGTTGTTCTTGACCTTATTATCTTCTGTTCAGCATTTGTTTCTGTTAAATAAAGAATATACTATTGTAAAGACGCACCTGCCTTCGAATCTCCATTCAATGTGACAGTATGCACCAATAATAAGACGTAATAATAAGTTTGAAATTCTACTGTCATTCTATTTGTCAAAATAAAATTTGAACATCTTTTAAAAAATAATTAAAAAAAACTTGATTACATATTCAACCACCACTCAATATATATAGAAAGCAATAAAAACTATTACTATTTTTGGATTAAGACTAAGAGGTTTGCTTAACTGGATTGTACAATAGTTTATAATTATTTGGTTAAATTCTTTCATTTCTTTCTTGATCATTTATATACATCCAGTTATGCAGTTATATCCATGTCTATCAAGCCAATTTTTCTCAGTGTAAAGGTCTACCCATCTATCACTTGCAAGACATTTATAAGCCACCTTGTTGTTTGTTGTTGAATATGTGTATAATATTCAGCCAAGGCACCTAACAGATATCTGCATGTGAGGTACAGAGATATACAGTACATAATATATAATCCACATGTTTTACACCAGAGTCAATGGAACTTTTCTTACTAGTCTGTCACCGCAGTGTGTTGACTTATTCTTACCATGTGATCATGTTTGGCGGTGGCAGTGTGTTGACTTATTCTTACCATGTGATCATGTTTGGCGGTGGCAGTGCGTTGACTCAGTCTTACCATGTGATAATGTTTGGCGGTGGCAGTGTGTTGACTCATTCTTACCATGTGATAATATTTGGCGGTGGCAGTGCGTTGACTCAGTCTTACCATGTGATAATGTTTGGCGGTGGCAGTGCGTTGACTCAGTCTTACCATTTGATTATGTTTGGCGGTGGCAGTGCGTTGACTCAGTCTTACCATGTGATTATGTTTGGCGGTGGCACTGCGTTGACCTTCGGTTCAAGCACCAGCTTAATTTTCCCCTTTTGGCATTCTACCCTGCTGGTCTGCGGAGGCTTGTAAGTTACATTCAGGAATGGATGTTCTAACAGAAAAAAACACCAAAGTTCAGATCATTAAAATGACACTTTACATTTTTTTAAGATGATATCACAAGATGACAGACCATCCGAGAAACCCTCACCGTAAAGGTTGACTTTAACAGATGCATACTTCTTGTTCCCGATCTTCTCATCACCTATCATAGCCATGCATCTGTATGTTCCCTTGTGATCCATGGTAACATTGGTGAAGGTTATGTCTTTGGACATCTTGGTGATATTATTGATTTTTTTCTCCACTTTGAATATGGATTTCGGATTTACCTAGAAGAAGCAAATACATCCATCGGCAACCGTCAAATGATGGATTCATTGAAAAACCAATAAGTCTTCAAAGACATTGACTGAATTGGGACTTACAATCTTCTTTGGATATTCCCATGTAAAGTTGATCAATCCATTTTCGGTGGTTTCGCCAGAGCATTCCATATGCAGGGTCTCTCCCACTACTATATTATTTCGTTCTAGAGTGATCTTCACATTCTCCAGTTTGATAGCTATGCGAGAGATGTTCAGTGGGTAGAAAGTTAAAATGGGTCATCATCCTACTGGCTTTCCATCTGTCTCTTGGAACTTCATTTAGAAAAGGACAAGTTACTCACTCAGTCGGTAAGGGATGTACATAGACTTGAACTGTTTGTTATGGACATTTGTCACACAATTAATAAAATCATGGTGTTCGTAGGGATCGTAAGGGATTGTGAAGCCTATTTTGGGGTCCCATTTCTTCTCTTCTTGAGTCCTATTTAAGGGGGGTCTCTGAAAACAGACAAGGGGAAAAGTGATGATCAAGGGCCTTATTGGTCAGTCAAGCATCAGAAGCACCCAACCAATCAGAAATAAGTATGATGCAGGGAACCAATCATAATTAAGTATGATGCAGGAAACCAATCAGAATTAAGTATGATGCAGGAAACTGAGTTATATGATACTAAGCTTCACACACAGGGGACCCAACTTCAGAACCAATGTCAGAACCAACATCAAAACCAACACCAGAACAAATATCAGAACCAACATCAAAACCAACATCAGAACAAATATCAGAACAAACATCAGAACCAACATTTAGTTTTTTATTTCACCTTTATTTAACCAGATTAATCGATTGAGAACAGGTTCTCATTTGCAATCGCGACCTGGCCAAGACAAGGTGCAAGGCGACATTAAGTTAGACGTAAAGTTCAAACATTCAGGTATACAGTTACACATATTAAAAACAGACAGCATCCGACCCAACATCAGAACAAACATCAGAACCAGCATCAGACACAACACCAGAACCAACGTCAGACCCAACATCAGAACCAACATATCAGAACCAACAACAGAACCAATGTCAGAACCAACGTCAGAACCAACATTAGAACAAACATCTGAACCAACATCAGAACCAACATCTGAACCAACATCAGAACCAACATCAGACCCAACATCAGAACTAACGTCAGAACCAATGTCAGAACCAACATCAGAACAAACGTCAGAAACAACATCAGAACGTCAGAACCAACGTCAGACTCAATTTCAGAACCAAAGTCAGACTCAATTTCAGAACCAACATCAGAACCAACATCAGACCCAACATCAGACCCAACATCAGAACCAATGTCAGAACCAACATCAAAACAAACACCAGAACAAATATCAGAACCAACATCAAAACCAACATCAGAAAAAATATCAGAACAAACATCAGAACCAACATTTAGTTTTTTATTTCACCTTTATTTAACCAGATTAATCGATTGAGAACAGGTTCTCATTTGCAATCGCGACCTGGCCAAGACAAGGTGCAAGGCGAACTTAAGTTAGACGTAAAGTTCAAACATTCAGGTATACAGTTACACATATTAAAAACAGACAGCATCCGACCCAACATCAGAACAAACATCAGAACCAGCATCAGACTCAACACCAGACCCAACGTCAGACCCAACGTCAGAACCAACATATCAGAACCAACAACAAAACCAATGTCAGAACCAACGTCAGAACGAACATCCGAACCAACATCCGAACCAACATCAGAACCAACATCAGACCCAACATCAGAACTAACGTCAGAACCAATGTCAGAACCAACATCAGAACAAACGTCAGAACCAACGTCAGAACCAACATCAGAACAAACATCAGAACCAACATCAGACCCAACATCAGAACCAACGTCAGAACCAACATCAGAACCAACATCAGAACCAACATCAGAAACAACATCAAACCCAATGTCAGACCCAAGATCAGAACCAAAATCAGACCCATCATCAGAACCAACATCAGAACCAACATCAGAACCAACATCAGAACCAACATCAGAACCAACATCAGAACCAACGTCAGAACAAACATCAGAACAAACATCAGACCCATCGTCAGAACCAATGTCAGACCCAAAATCATCAGAACAAACATCAGACCCAACATCAGAACCAATGTCATAACCAACATCAGAACAAACGTCAGAACCAACACCAGACACAACGTCAGAGACACTGTCAGAACCAACATAACAGAACCAACGTCAGAACCAACATATCAGAACCAACATCAGAACAAACGTCAGAACCCAACGTCAGAACCAACGTCAGAACCAACGTCAGAACCAACGTCAGAACCAACATCAGACCCAACATCAGAACCAACGTCAGACCCAATGTCAGAGCAATGTCAGAACCAACATATCAGAACCAACATCAGAACCAACATCAGAACCAACGTCAGACCCAATGTCAGAGCAATGTCAGAACCAACATATCAGAACCAACATCAGAACCAACATCAGAACCAACATCAGAATAAACATCAGAACAAATATTAAATCCAACATCAGAACCAACATCAGGACAAACATTAAATCCAACATTAGAACCAATATCAGAACTAACATCTGAACCAATGTCAGAACCAACGTCAGAACCAACATCAAAACCAACATCAGAACCAACATCCAATTCTAATTTTTACAGTTTTATGAAGTATAACTATAACATTAATCCCTGCAGTAATGCAGAGCTGACTTTGAAATATTGTAAATGTATATTATCTATATATATGGATTTGGCCAAGGCCTGTCTGTTGTTTAAAAAAGTGTCATGCTGCTAGGTGGGGTGTGAGAAGGAAGGAAGCCCACTATCCGTGCCATCTGAATAAGACATGTTTGTCCGTGTTCAAGACACTGTGACACAGCTATACATCAACCCTGTGAATACAAACACAGCCATCTATTGTTTAGGATGGCAGGTCATTGCTGTGTCCTTACAGCTTCATGAAGCAGAAAAGCCACTCTGGTTACAGGGATTATATGATGGCTGTTTTATATAATTGCCTACTGTTTAAAGATTATTTATTTCTCGTTTAAATGTCATTTTTTTATTTAAGAAAACACTTAACCATCAGGAGCATCAAACCATTGTTTCCTCTGATTAAATGTGTTTTTATTTACATCTGCATTTCCTGACCATAATGTTTAAAACAGGAGGTCCTCTATATTTAGAGAAAGATTCTATTATAAGACACAGATGTGGAAGCACTTCCAGTTCTTAGAAGGACGCAGACAGGATGACTCCCTCCCCAGCCTTGGGTTTCCTCTGTCCCTGTCCACTGTCCCCCGACCATTTCCGCATGCTTGAGTGGCCCCACTGTTTGATGGGTGTGAGAACCCCACAGAGGAGTGTTGACCGTGTTTCCATGGAAACTTGACTTTAGTGACGTCAATGGCAGAATACCGTTTCACGTATTGATGCACAGTCTGGTGAAGTCATCAATCAGCCCAACCAATTAGCATGTATACATCTGGTTCCCATTGCTTACTGTGAAAATGCTAAAACTGTCTTTCGTGTGCAAGATTATGTACATTTTAGGTCTGTTGTGAATTACTTTTTAAAATGGAGAAAAAACATTCATCACAAATATCCTTACCGCTTCCAGAGTGACAGTCTGGTTAGGAGAGGTTGTCCTACACGGAATAACCAAGAAAGTCTTATGCCGGTATGCCTTCAAGATAGGTGGGAATTCCGAATGCTGTTCCACGAAGGGATGGTGGTCATCTAGAACCAATGAGAAAAAGTACAAATAATGAAATAAAAAGCTCTCAACCTTTTTAAAATGTAATATTTTTATTTTCTGTAGTTGAAAATGGCAGTCCTGATCTTAAAATGATGAGGGGTAAATCAATATTTTCAATTCAGGATTATAGGTTCCGTAGATTAAGGGCAATGTTAGGTAATCCTCCTCACACAGACCCTCCTTGAGCAAAGAAATCAACAAGGTGCCGGATAAAAAACATAGTGGGCAAAAAGCTAATGTAGCTATCATAGCCTGTCTGGCTGCTCTTTCACAAGCCTGATGTGGTAAGTTGGCAGTTACACAAAGTCTTGAGTGTATTGTGCCAAACTGAGCTGTTTAGGCATGATGAGGGGAACAGTATTAGAAAATCAAACAGGCAAAATGATCTAATAAACAGTGGAAGGACTTTAAAAGGCCTGGTTAGACTAAACACAGGTCTACCAGGCTTTTATATTGTCAGGGGAGCCATGTCAGTCAGGAAATCAAACTGAAATACTATTAGTCCTGTAATTATTCATCCTGTAAAGTTTTACTTCTGCCAAACAATATCAGTGTGTTGTCTGAGGCTGGAAATACAGAACATACAATGATGCACAAAAATGCGTTGACAGCAAGACGGAATGTCCACTCATTGTTTGCTTATTCCAGAACAGGTTTCAAGGCTAGACATTCTAATCTTTCTCAGGACACATATTCCCAGTGTCCCGTCCCTACCATAGGCCAATATTCTTAGACCATGATATTTACATTTTAAAGGCAACTTCGAATTTCTTACTCGACAAGACATTTATAGCATTTTCCATGACTAAGGATAAGAATAAGAATGCATTTAATTGTTTTTTGTGCGTGTGGTCGTCTGTTCTATGGAACTGATTTTTCACGTCTTCAGGAATGATGGTATCATGGGTGAGGAGACTGACAGTGTCATGCTAGCCTCCAGGAGAGCTTGGCAGGAAAATCAGAAGCCAGAGAGTGCAGGAAATAATAGTCAATGACCCAGGCTTCCGAAGCCATCAAACATTTTCCAGAAGGAGTCGGTACTGGCTTCCTCTATGTGTTAGTAGCACAAGTCAGTTCCTTCTGTCTGGCTGGGAATAAACTTACCACTTTACATAAATATACTGCCAAAGCAACTTGGGAGTGTTCAAGGCTAAAATGTAAAAATGCCTAAAACTGCAGATTTAAAAGCCTTTCATTTTCTGAAGATGAGAAGGGATGATATTCACTTTAACCTTGTACTAATTGTTTGATTTTAAGCTTTAGGAGTATAATACTTATTTTTCTGTTTTTTTCTCCCTGAAAGGGGTTTCAGCTCTATTGTCAAGCAGGCAGACGTCAGTGTGTGCTAGACCATGGTTTTACAATTGAAAATAAACTAGTCTCTAAAATGTTGTTCTGTTTTGTTTGATTGCTTTAAACCTGTACGCAATGTAAGAGTTGGCCCCTTGAACATCGCCCTCTGTTACTTGAGAAACTGTGTTGCTTGTGAAAGAAAAAATATTGAAAAAAGGAGTAAATAAATCTCCTTATCAGTGTTAAAGTTAACAGAAATCAACTGATCACAAAGTGAGGACCTTCTCATGTAAATGTTCATATGCTGTGGGCTGCAAATATAATATAATATATACAACATATTATATGTGCAATACCATCATTATTATAATGACCAGTGTACAGTAGTCAGTGTGCCTTACCTTTGACGAAGACGTAAGTGGAACTGATACTGGTGGGGGATTGTTTGTACCAACAACTGTACAGACCAGTATCATTGTAGTACATGTTGTTCACCACCAGCCTGCTGCAGTTGGTGTCCACTTCAGAGTCACACTTCTTCACACGCACGGTCCTTGTGTTAACACCCCGCGGCTGCGTCCACCGCAGCTCAGCCGCACCTCTGACGAATAGAACAGAATTCAGCCCTTACAACCATACACAATCAGGTGTAATTTGTTATACCTAACAAAGTCAAAACGTGTATTAGTTCATTAGTTATGAGGCAAGATATATATGGAATGAGAAAACGGAAATTGTTGACATTTGAGGAAACGTTTGATTCGTGCAGTAGGTGGTCCGCTGGAGAGACGGTCAGGCAGTCAATTTGAATCATCAGCTCAGTAAACTTTTTCATATCAACAATTCCCAGAACCATTGAATATTTTAGAATGATTATTCAGTGTTTCTTGTTCCAGTGTCACACCATTTTGTGGTGGCAACGCCTTCAGGGCCTTTGAACTGCTAATCTGGAAACATCTTGATAACTTGGACTTTCTCACGGGAACACGGCTGGAATCTCTGGAATATTGTGTTCAAATAACACAGTTTAAAGCAGTGTCTGTTTTTTAAGGTCCCAGTAAAGGCAATCCCAAAGGAGCTTTGGACATGTCTTGCTGCATACCAAGACCTCTGCCTACATCGCCTCGTGTCAAACCCAATCCAGGGCCCAGAACCCAAAGACAGTCATCGTCCGGTGCCATTTCAGCACATGGCCTTCTAGGGAATCATTCCATCCAGTAGGATCACTCGGGTTAGCATTCCTGGCATGTCTGATAAATGATGCAAGACCCACTAAATGCTTAACAAATGTGTGCATTTTGGGCAGATATGGAACCCCACCACAGCATTGGGGAAACTGGGACAGACTGATGTATCTACCTCTTTGATCCCATGGCCCTGCTGTTCCTTCCAGATTCTCTCCCAACTCTGTGTTGGAGCCTAGCCGTCAGATGGGGCCACATCAGAACCTGGGAGTTTATTGCTGTAGTGATACAGACCAGGGATCAGCAATCAGCTGAAGGTACATCACCAGACTAACCCTGGTCTGACAAATGGGTGGGGAACAATCTGTTACCTTGTTGATGTAGGCAAAGTCACAGAGTTCAGATTCTTTCCTCTATCTCTTTATTCATCCAAGTTAATAATATTATTAAGTCTTCCCTGGTCAGGTTGTGTGGCCAGGAAAATACTATTCCCTTGATGAAGTTTGAACATCACGTCTGAAATAGAAAAATGTATGATCAGTTTGTATGTGTGTGTGTGCAAAGAATATGTATCATACCTGCAGATGAGGGTTAGCGACTTCCCAGTTTTGAGAATATGTGTGTCCAAAGCAGGCTCCAACTGAGGGGGTGGCAAGTTGACCTGGCCTGTACAACACACACACCCACACGTAGTCATTAACTGGTGCAGTTATACGCCCTCTGCACATGTCATAGAGTCTATTCGTTTTAAAACCACACATTTCTCCATTTAGAATTTTTTCTCAAGAAAATCCTCATTTACAATTCATTCACAATTTATCCGTTTTTATATATACATTATCTCACAAAAGTGAGTACACCCCTCACATTAATGTAAATATATGATTATAAATTTTAATGTGAAAACACTGAAGAAATGACACTTTGCCGCAAAGTTAGGTTGTGAGTGTTCAGCTAATATAACAGCAGGGTACCCCGTAGAACATCTGTTAGTTAAGGTGGTAGGGTGGGGATTGCCATTAGAAGGGGGGGGGTGCCGTCAAATCGGGGGGGCTTGTTTGTGTGACAGACTACAGACTTTGTACTACATTTAACACCTATTTATTAAACACCAAATATTAAATTTAAACAATTATATATCATTACAAAATAATCAGCTTTTCAAAAATAACAGTTGCAATGTAGCCTGGAAAAATCCAGACCCAAATCCTGAACGATTAAGGGTCTGGGTTTGAGTAATGTAAATGACTCAACTCGAGGGGCGGCACCAAGCGTGCATTTGAAAATCTCACTGTACGCAATTGGATAACACTACGACCAATCACCAGTGGGTTTTCACTAACCCTATGGCGGAGCTAACTGTTAGATAAAACCCTTTACTGTATCAGGTCGCAAAGCAGCAAAAACGTCATTTTATAAAAAAGGAACGATTCGAGCCCCGTCTTTTGTTCCTCTTTTAGACAAAAGGCCAAGTCTAACTCGTTCATTGTAGTGGCCCAAGTCGTTTTAAACAACTGGTGTTAATCCATAGCGATCTTACAATGTTTACTAATGACTTCGAGGTCGCAGAGCTGTCGTGTCGTCATCTGTTTAACACGCCTCTGGCACGCCTATATCAGATACACCGATGTGATTGGTGCAGCTCGGATACAAGGGCATAGTTAAT
>JACXGM010008347.1:0-29083 GCA_016801145.1 Umbra pygmaea
ACTCCCACTTTCTCCATGACCCTCCCACGAACGCATATTGAAAGCGCAACTTGTCTCTTGTCGCTCATGTGGCACGCAATCTGCGATTTTACCCAAGTGCGCCTGGTTAGTAAATAGCCCGCATTGGTTACGTCCGTCTTTGCGACCAATTAGCGCCTGAAAACAGGCGCAAACGGCTTGATAAATCTAGCCCAGAGAGTATTCACATGTTCCTTGCAGCTGAGTGGATTGTCAATATGTACACCGAGGTACTTGTAAGAGCTGACCTGAGTAATGGGTAAGTTGTTAATCACTACAGGCCTGGTGTCGCCTATGGCTTTTGGGTCAAACACCATCTCTTCAGTCTTGGTCGTATTTAACGCAAGACAGTTGTCGTCGCACCACTGGACAAATACATACATTTTTATGTGGTATGCTACTGGACTTCTATCATTGTGGATAAGGCTGAGGATTGCTGTATCGTCTGAGAATTTAATAATATAATTGTCTGTATGGAGTCTAGTGCAATCATTAGTATACAGTGTAAAAAGAACTGGAGAGCTAACGCAGCCCTGAGGGGCACCAGTGCTGATTGGTCTGGGCTCCGTTAGTGTGTTATTCACTCTAACCTGTTGAGTTCGGTTTGTTAAAAAAAAAATTGGTGGGCAGCGTTCTGATTGCCAAATCAATAAGCAACGTGCTGATTGGATAACATTTTGGTCCCGTTTTGAAACCGTAAATATTTTGCAACTCGTAACTTGGATTTTGTAACTCCAGTGTTGCACAAAACATTTGCAGACATTTACAAAACATTTCTACTGATGCTAAACTTTTTTACACATTTACAAAATATTTCTACAAATGCAAAACATTTTTACACATTCACAAAATTATTCTACAGATGCAAAACTTTTTTACACATTCACAAAATATTTCCACAGATACAAAACTTTTTACAGATTCACTAAATATTTCTATCAATGCAAAACTTTTTTACACATTCACAAGATATTTCCACAAATGCAAAACATTTTTACACGTGCACACATCACTTCATAACCTCAAAATAGTATAGGCCCTTATTTGATCCCATACAGAACCAGCATAAACTTTTGCAGAGCAAATCTGCCAAAACATTGTCGGCTAAATCACTATGTGCAAAGCTGGTAATTACATAAAAAAGACTTCTTGCTAGTTATTATTGCAATGAAAGGTAAAGTTACCAAATATGAATGCGTAGGGATTGAATACTTCTTACATTTGCAATATACCTATACATATTTATACAAATTTGCAATATTTCCCATCATTAAACCAATGTAATTGTAATAATTTTGGTTGTTAGCAAAAATCTAAAATCAAACTAAACGTCCATGTGCCATTTGGAATTCAGTTAAAATTAAATAACTTGTGCTAATAGGTACTGTATTACAGTTTTTCCCGATTGCTAAAACACTAAAAGTAAATGCCGAGACCAAAGCCTCGAAACCGTACCGTTTGCATGCATGTTGTACACACAGAATCACTGTGCAGTCAGCACGTCCATTCAATAATTAAAACACACAACATTAGCAACACCCCCGCAAACTTAGTAAAACACTTAATTGAACACCATTCGGTCACATATGTAGCACTATACATAGAAATCAGGTATGAGCACCTGTCGTGAGACAATCGCGAATATGGAAACTGAAGGACCAAGGGGAAGGAGAAGATGAAGAAGAGATGGGAAGAGGGAGAGGAGAATAAAGAAGAGACGTGGAAGAGGGAGAAAAGAACGAGGAAGAGATGGGGGAAGAGGGAGAGGAGAATGAGGAAGAGACAGGGAAGAGGGAGAGGAGAATGAGGAAGAGACAGGGAAGAGGGAGAGGAGAACTAGGAAGAGACGGGGGAAGAGAGGAGAATGAGGAAGAGAAAGGGAAGAGGGAGAGGACAACGAGGAAGTGACGGAATAAGAGGGAGTGGAGAAAGAGACATCGGGGCCGAAACAACATCAGCAAAAGGGCCATTGTGAACGTCCCCAGGCAGCACGGGAGCAACATCACCATGTGTGCAGCCATTAGTGGTCAGGGGGTCCTCAATCACCATACAACACTGCACACATACTGACATTTTTTTTAGATGCCTCACTCACACAGGACGGACCAGGGAACCCCATGTTCGTTGTCATCTGGGATAATGTCAGTTTCCACCGGGCTGCTCTGATCCGGGACTGGTTCGTCAATTACAACCATTTCACGGTGCTGTACCTGATCCTTTTATTCCCCATTCCTTAACCCGATTGAGGAATTATTTTCAGCATGGCGGTGGAAGGTCTATGACTGCCTACCATATGCATGTGTGCTGCTCCTGCGAGCAATGGTGGAAGCACGCAGAGACATCGAGGTGGGTTCGATCCACGGGTGGATACGCCACACCCAGGGATATTTTCCCCGTTGCCTTGTGAGGGAGAACATCGCCTGTGATGTGGATGAGGTGATGTGGCCCGACCCCAATCGACGGCGTGATCCCTGACTTGTAATGAGAGTTGTTGTGCTACCTGTACAATGTATCACTGGGGTTTGGATGCGGGAATAAAAACGGTTTAAAAACTATAAATGACAGAAGTGTCTTGAGTACAGTTGACCAGTGTGATGTGTCTGTTTGACATGTATACTGTGCATGTGCATGTGTTTCCTATCAATCTGAAGAGGGCCTTTTGAAGTCGGAATGTTAAGTATTGATTGCAGAATATCTTTTTGATATAGCAGTTAGATGTTAATCTCCAAGTGATGTGTCAAGAATTCTTGTGTGTTGAGTTTTGACACAATGAGACAAATTCAGCATTTTGTGTGTTAACAATTGGGAAAAACTGTAACATTATTTTAATAGCAAGACACTGTAATATTTGTGATTCTTCTGACTAGCATGAGATACATTGTTTGAAAAGGTTCTTGCACATAAAGAAAAAGTACATTTATTCAACATAGAAAATCAAGCAGGTTGAATCTTTGTGCTGAAAAACTTGTTAGAGAATAAATGAAGAGGGCAATGCATTACTCATGAGTTTCCATTCTGTTTTGGATTCAGATGCATACTTTTACTTAAAACATACAGAAGTCTCTGTTGGAAATAATAATAGGCATTGATTTAAGACACATTCTATTGTAAAGTCACACTGACCATATCAGTCCATCATATCTTAGCATGTGTGGCAAGCCAGAGGTGTCATCGCCGAGTGAGAAACACAGTTTCAGCACCCTGGAGAGCGCCGGGAGGGGGGGGCGCAACAGACACCAGAACCCGAGGACAAGGAGAGAGAGGCTGGGATACTTGAGGAAATACGACCAGCGAATACCATATCATATATGGCGTAATAAAAGTGCCTGTTGATGTGTTGGGATAACGCCAACTGATCTTAATATTTTTTGATATGCCCAAGGGGCTTATTTTTGTTGGAAGAAAAAACAATAAAGAACACCTCTGGTGTTAAGCAGTAACGTGTCTTGCCTTCTCTTCACCCCGTTACACTGGTGGCATAGGAGGGAAGGTACAACCGATTTAGCTTTCCCAGTTTAGGCGAATCAGTGGCTCGCATAACCCAGGTGTGGGTCGGTTTCGTTATTTTGATTTTTATATTTCAGTGAAGTGGTTGTGGTTCACCGGGTCAAGCAATCCCAGTTATGGAACAGCTACTCAGAGAGCTTACAGATATGGCGGCCCGGCAAAAGCAAATATCGTTGCAAATGGCATCCGCCATTGAACAGTCGACTCAGACCGATCAAAGGGTGGCAACCTTTATGGAGGGTCACCGGCCGGTTGCTCTGGCGGACCATCGTCAGACAGCGGCACATCTCCTTACCAAATTATCCCCTCACGATGACGTGGTAATCCACGGAAACAGTTGGGAGGAACACACGCACCATCTCCGCAAGGCCCGGGAAGCCCTGAGGTTAGCAGGACTCACAGCGAACCCCCAAAAATGTCAGCTGGGGATGTCGGAGGTGAGGTACTTGGGGTACCTCATTGGGCGTGGCCTGGTGAAGCCACAGCAGAAGAAGGTGGAAGCCGTCCGTGAATTCCCCACTCCTTCGACTAAGACAAAAGTATTTGCATTTTTGGGGCTGGTAGGGTATTAACGACGTTTTGTACATAGATTTGTCTGTTGCTGTCCCCTTGACAGATGCCACCAAAAAGGGATGCCCGGAGAAGGTGATGTGGATGTCGGACATGGACCGGGCCTTTCGGCACCTGCGGGAGTTGCTTACCACTGCCCCGGTCCTGCGAGCCCCGGATTTTGACAGGCCCTTCCTGGTCCACACAGATGCGTCTGAGATGGGTTTGGGGGCGGTCCTCTCTCAGGAGTGGGAGGGCGTCGAAAATCCGGTGATGCATCTCAGCCGGAAACTGAAGCCGGCCGCATAACCCATTATGCGGCCGTCGAAAAGGAAGCCCTGGCCATTTGGTGGGCCCTGCATGAACTACGGTATTACCTGCTGGGTCGCCAGTTCACCTTGCTCAACGACCATGCCCCCTACAATGGATGGCCCGGGCCAAAGACACGAATGCCAGGATTACCCGCTGGTTCCTGGCCCTGCAGGATTTTTTGTTTATGGTCGTGCACCGCGCTGGGTCGCTGCATTGCAATGCGGACAGCCTGTTGTGCTTTCATGCACTCTGGACATCTGTCTGGTCCGGGGGCTTCCCTGGCCGCGTCTCGCGGCTTCGAGGGTGGGTGGCAAGCCCGAGGTGTCAGCGCCGAGTCAGAAACACAGTTTCAGCACCCTGGAGAGCGCCGGGCGTGATGACTGAGAGAATAAAAGGGGAGAAGGACGCAAAGGGGAGAGAGAGCTGAGAGGTACGAGTTGTGCTTCATATATAATAAAAGTGCCCGTTGATGTGTTCTTATCTTTTCATGGCCGGTGTGAAAGATGGAGGAGAACCAGACTGAAAGGGGGAAAAACCCTCCGCTACCCAAAGACCGGAAAAGGGGATAATGCCAACTGATCTTTAGCCAAGGGGCTTATTTTTGTTGGAAGAGAAAAAATAAAGAACACCTCTGGTATTAAGCATTAACCTGTCTTGCCTTCTCTTCACCCCGTTACACATGATACTGTTATAGTTGTGACCAGTGTGATGTGGTAGACAGGAGGCAGATGCAGGCAAAGAATAGAACTTTACTAAATATTTACTTAACACTGTAGAACAGAAATTATAAGTTCTATTAAAGAAAATAGACACAAGAACACGGGACACAAAGACAATCACTCACACTTAAAATCAGAAAAGCACAGCATATATAGGGAGTTAATGATGTGATGGGCCCGGTTATTGGGTACGATTCTGTCAGTGTTCCTTTAATGCTGGAGTGTGTTCCCCAGTCCGTTGATCAATAGAACGGTGTGAACGATTGCCGGGGGTTTGGAGAAATTGGAATCATTACAACGAGAACTGAGACTGACAAAGAAGCAGTCAACATGGTAACAGTTTAATTAACAATAACACAAATAGAAGCAAAAATAGCAAGTATTTAACATGATGCAATCAATTACACACAGCAAACACTGAACAGTCCAGGGCTATATACTGGTAGTGATGAGGTGCAGGTGTAGGAATTGGGCCCACCTGGCTTGACAAGAGTTTTTTTGCTGCCCTTATAAGCACCAAATTGTGGTGGTCAGTAAGGATCCAGAATGGATGGACCGCACCCTCCAGCCAGTGTCTCCATTCCTCCAGAGTGAGGACCACTGCCAACAGCTCTTTGTTTCCAACTCCATAGTGCCTCTCTGGGGGAATATGTTTTTTTGAGAAAAAAGGCACAGGGATAAATCTTTTGGGAGAGGAATGAAGCCACGCCCACCTCAGATGCATCCACCGTCAGGATGAAAGGACAAGGTGGATCTGGATGTTTTAGAATGGGCATTGCGCTGAACATATCCTTCAACTTCTTGAAGGTAGTGTCAGCTGACCAGTTCCAGGCTGGCTTATGAGGACCTCTCGTAAGAACAGAGGTGGGCAGGGTGGCTATAGAGTGGCAGGACCTGATGAAATGCATGTATAATTTGGCAAAACCCTGAAAGCTCTGTAGGCCCTTGATGGTGGTGGGAACCAGCGATGACCTGATGGCTTCTGTCTTCTCTCTTTCCATGAACATACCCTTAGGATTGATCCTGTAACCTAGGAGATGGGCTGTTTGTGAAATACAAAATCAATGTACCGGTCATTTCCAACATGACAGTTATAAAACACTTCTCAGCACATTCAGTAATTCCCAAATTGGCCACCGTAAATTGCCCAAAAACCCAGCAACATTTTTGAAAATACAAAATGTAAGTTTTTAATGCAAGTCAATCTTTGAATCGAGTCGATAGGAGAATGAATATCAGGAAGTCTAGATGTATTTTCAGAAAATGTTGCAGTGATGTAATCGAAGGATTTTGAGCAACTTAAGGTGGCCTAGTTTTTTCTTGTGACTGTTGTGTTGGAAACATGAACGGCACAAGGACTTTTAGCTTTTTAGGGGTCTGGAGAGATTTTCTTTAACAAACAAGCTGTGTTCCCTGGAGATGTGCTCCTCGTGTGTGACTGACTAGATTAGGATATTGTCAATGTACAGTATACCACCACTTTTCTACTCCTCATGTCTCAGAACATGTAATTGACGAAGGACTGGAACACAGCAGGTGCATTGACGACGCCGTAGGGCATGGGCATGACACAGTATTCAGTGGCCCGAGGTAGTGGTGAATTCCATCTTCAATTTGTTTCCCTTCCATATCCGGATCAGGTTGTAGGCATCCCTTAGGTCCAACATGGTAAAATACAGAGCCCCTTGCAGCTGCTCAATGGCTGACGGAACCAGTGGGAGGGAGTACCGGTACTTGGCGGTGATTGCATTCAGCCCCATGTAGTCCAATTATGGCATCAGTCCTGCATCTTTTTCGGCCACGAAGAAGAAACTGGCAGAGGCAGGAGAGGTAGAGTGTCTGTTGAAACCCTGTTTCAGGGCCTCCGCCACATACTTCTCCATGGCCTCCGCCATGGAAAGGGAGTAAATGTGACTCCTTGGACGGTTTTGCCCCTCCAGCAGGTCGATGACACAGTCTCAGGGCCTGTGAGGAGGGAGATTTAGATGGAGAGATCACATATCAGTGTACTCTTGGGAAATGTTGGGCTGGACGGCGGACTTCAAACTCTCCACAGACGTGAAATAACAAACCACCAGCAGGCAGCTCTTCCAACATTAGGCTGTGATCACACCAGGCTGTGATCTTCTTTGTTATCCAAGTTATGGTAAGGTTTTGTAGTCTGAGCCATCGCAATCCCAAGACGATCCGTTGAAGGGGTGACATGATGCTGTGGGATGACATCCTTTCCCTTCGCGGAATGGTCAAACACCTCCCTGAATTGAGCAATGAAGGTGGTGTAGGGAAGTGCCGCTGCCTCACGTCACTTCCAGATGGCCATGGCACAATCCAGCGCCTTTCCTGTTAGCAGCCAGATAACCATGGATATGCCTCAGGTTGACATGCCATATAAAGTGACACCTGTAGCCAGAAGCCTCTACATTTAGTAGTTTTACAATCATAGTGCTCCGGTAGGGCGAGGGGTCTCTCAGATGTTGGTGACGTAATGAATACAGGTGGCCTAAGTTCACTTGTTGCTCCCAGAGGTGGAACCGTAGCCTGGCATATTAAGATGCTCCTGCTGCTGGTGTTGGTCGAGGCACTGGGAATTGCTGTCGACTGCCTGGAAAATACTGGGAGGATACATTTTCAAGTATGGTGTGCAATTCTGTGACGACTACAGACAAATAGAAGAAAAAATAGCAAGTAGTCGACACAACGCAATCAATTGCACACAGCAAACAGTCAGGGCTACAGTGCATCAGGAAAGTATTCACAGCGCTTCACTTTTTTCCACATTTTGTTATGTAACACCCTTATTCCGAAATGTATAAAATTCATTATTTCGACAAGAATGACAATGTAAAAGCAGTGTGTTTGAAATCTTAGCAAATGTATAAAAAATTTAAAATTAAAAGCGCATGTACATAAGTATTCACAGCCTTTGCCATGACACTCAAATTTTCGCTCGGGTGCATCCTGTCCCCACTGATCAGCCTTGAGATGTTTCCACAACCTGAGTGGAGTCCACCTGTGGTCAACTAAGTTGAGTGTACATGATTTAGAAAGGCACACACCTCTCTATATAACATCCCACAGTCAACAGTGCATGTCAGAGCACAAACCAAGCCATAAAGTCCAAAAAATTGTCTGTAGACCTCCGAGACAGGATTGTATCGAGGCACAGATCTGGGGAAGGGTACAGAAAAACAACTGCAGCATTGAAGCTCCCAATGAGCAGAGTGGCCTCCATCGTCTGTAAATGGAAGAAGTTTGGAACCAACAGGACTCTCCCTAAAGATGCCCGCCCGGCCAAACTGAACAGGTAAGGCCTTAGTCAGGGAGGTGACCAAGAACGCTGGTGAAAAATTCTCTGGTAACCAGGCACCGCTAATCACCTGGCCAACACCATCCCTACAGTGAAGCATTCCGGTGGCAGCATTTTGCAGCATCATGCTGTGGGCATGTTTTTCAGGTGCAGGAAATGGGAGACTAGTCAGGATGGAGGGAAAGATGAACGGAGAAATGTACAGAGACGTCCTTGCTTTGGAGCGCTCTGGACCTCAGACTGGGGTGAAGGTTCATCTTCCAACAGGACAACAACCCTAAGCACACAGCCAAGATAACAAAGGAGTGGCTACAGAAGACCTCTGTGAATGTCCTTGAGTGGCCCAGCCACTTGAACCCAACTTGAACCCAATTGAACATCTCTGGAGAGATTTGAAAATAGCTGTGCACCGATGCTCCTTATCCAACCTGATGGAGCTTGAGAGGTCCTGCAAAGAAGAATGGGGGAAAATGCCCAAGATCTCAAAAAGTGTGCTGGAGGTGACTGGGGTGCGTTGGTTTGCTATTCCAGTGTTGCTCAGATTGTGTGCTCAGATTGGGGCTCAGTAGACAGGCGAATCTGAGCGCCGGAGGCAAGCATCGGGAGGAGATATGACCATAGTGGGACTTACAACATTTGAACTATTTTTCAGATTGTATGTAAACAAACAATCATTATGCATGTAAAATATATCAAATACCTTTTTATGCTCCCAAACAAGCTTTATATTCAGTTTACAACATAGGCTATTTTTATTCAACTAACAAGGCTCAAAATAGCACCACACTTCCAGTTTATTAAAGATAGTTTAAAAGGCAGTACTGTTCACGTATACAGGCATGCGCCATCTTGGGAAAACAGACTCTACCAGTCGACTCACAAACACTGTGCTAAGTGAGCTGAACTGTGAGCAAATTGTGTTTGATTTTAGTTTGCATCGCCAGCTGTTAAGTCTTGCTCATTTATCTGCATGAATTACTGAAACACCTCTTGCCATGGATTTCAAGTCACAGTTCAGCTCACGTAGCACGGTGTTCGTGGTTTGACTGGTCGAGTCTGTTTTCCCAAGATGGCGTCTGCCTGTATACGCAAACGGTACGGTCTTTTAAACTATCTTTTTTTTAGTTTGAAAAGTAATTTTTTATTATTTATATATTTATTTTTCACATGTACAGCAATGATGACAAAAAAAGTACATAGCAACATTTTCTTCCCCATACCCTCCCCCTTCCCTCCTCTATATCGACTCCTCCCGATTCCCCTACCCCCAAACCCCACACAAAACATCCAGATGAAAACACATCACACAGACATACGTGTATATCTAATTTACAATAGTAAGATTAATACTAATACTAACTTGGTTTAAGGAAAATCTGTGGGAAGCCTCTGCAAACTGTTAAAATATGAGATAAATGACTTCCATTTGTCAGAGAATTTAGAGTGAGATCCCTTCAAGGAGTACTTAATGTTCTCCAATTGCAAAAAAATATGACAGGATCAGTTAGCCACTGGAAAGCTAAGGGGGGCTGACAGGATTTCCACAATAGTAAAATCCTGCGTCTAGCTAATTATGTTGTGAAAGCAATAATTTCAGAGTCTTCATTATTTAATTTAATCGGGTTACCTGGGATTCCAAACAGAGCAATTAATAGGCATGTAGTCAGGTGAATTTTGAGGGCTTCAGACAAAGTATGGAATACTGAATTCCAGAAGCTATTCAGTTTTGAACAAGTAAAAAACATATGGTATAGGTCACAGGGAGAGGAGTGACACCTGTCACACACATTTATCACTGTTGGGTACATTTTGGATAGTCTGGACTTGGAGTAATGTACTCTGTGTATAACCTTAAATTGAATTTGACCTAGATGGGCACACGAAGAGGTAGAATTTGTTCTTTTAATTGCCTCTTCCCAGAACTCCTTAGAAAATACCATCCCCATCTCCTACTCCCAAGCCAATTTAGTTATTTCCATGGACTGGTCGTCGCATGACATAATCCAGCAATAGACCCGGGAAATCAAAGGTTTCTGTAGGGGTGAGATAGTCAGAAATACATCCCAGGGCTGGGTTGGGGGTGTGCAAGGAAAGCCTTCGAATTGATTGGAAACAAAATTCCTCAACTGTAAATAGCGGAAAAAGTGAGATGAAGGCAAGTTGTATTTAACAGACATATTGGAAAAACTAGAAGACTCAATTTTCATATAAATCAAACAATGTTTTAATACCTTTCCCTTTCCAAAAACAGAAGGTTTGTCATCAATTGATGGGGGAAATGAATGGTTTTTATCAATGGTGCCCATTATAGATGCAGAAGAAAATTTAAAGTGGCTCTGGAACTGGTACCAGATTTTGAGAGTAGTTAATACTACAGGATTACCAGTGTAACGAGAAGGAGATACTGGGAGAGCAGAGCAGACTAAAGCAGAGAGATATGAAGAGAGGCACAACCTACCTTCTAAATGGCAAAATGGCATGTTTGGGGCATGTAACCAGAGTAAGATTTTCAGATGGATGGTCGCCCAGTAATAGTATATAAAAATTGGGAAGTGCAAGCCCTCATTTGAATTAACATCTCTGGAGTTGAGATCTACTGACCCTGGGCATCTTTTCACCCCAGATGAAGGAAGAAATTACTTGACTGATTGCCTTAAAAAAGGACTTTGGCAGGAACAATGGTATAGAATTAAAAAGGTACATACATTTAGGCAGACTGTTCATTTTCACTGTGTTGATCCTCTATCAATGATAGAGGTAGGTTACCCCACCTCCGAAAAAATGCCTTCACCTGAGTAAAAATGGAGGAGAAATTGGCTAAAAATAAATCTGCCAGTGAGCGAGTCACATTCATTCCAAGGTACTTGAAGTGCTGCTAGGTTGCAGTGCTGGGTTAATTGGAAAACATATACTCTTTTGTAGGTTAAGTTTGTACCCCGAAAACAAAGTAAAATTTTCCAAGATAGAGAGGATACTCTGTAAAGAGGTAGCTGGGTTATGGACATGAAGTATTAGGTCATCCACATATAACGACAGCTTGTGTTCAATTCCCCCCCTGGAGACACCCTGAAAAGTGGGTAAGGCCTGTAATGCCACTGAAAGGGGCTCATTGGCAATGGCAAAGAGCTACGGGGACAGAGGACAGCCCTGCCTTGTCCCGTGTTCCAGACAAAGTATTCAGAATCAATATCATTAGTGCAGACACTGGCCTGAGGGGAAGCATACAAAAGCCTAATCCATGCACAGAGATTGTCACCAAAACCAATCTTCCTTGCACCGAAAATAAATATTTCCACTCAATTCTATCAAATGCCTTCTCTACATCGAGTGAAACCACAAACTCCGGGGAACTGGAGAACTGTTTGGAGTAAATAATATTGAGAAGAGTCTGAATATTGACAAATGCCTGTCTACCCTTAAATAAATGCTGTCTGTTCTTCCGAGATGACTGCTGGAAAGACCCCCTCCAGACGGGTAGCTAGCAATTTAGATAGCACCTTAAAATCAACATTGAGGAGGCTGAGTGGCCTGTATGAGGAACAAGCAGTTGGGTCTTTACCCTTTTTAAGAAGAAGTGTAATAGAAGCCTGTGTTAAGGTTGGGGGGAGAGACCCTTTATCCAATGAGTCATTATACATAGGGGGGCTAGCTGTGGATAATTTTTTTTAAACTCAATAGGGAACCCATCTGGGCCGGGAGCTTTGCTGCTTTGAATACTTGTTATTGAGGTGATCCCCTCCTCAAGCCTTAGAGGAGAGTCAAGGTCAACAGCAACCTCCACGGCAACAGTGGGAATGTCTAGCGTATCAAAAAACTGAGTCATTTTAGCTGCGTTCGCAGAAGACTCAGATTTGTAAAGTAAGGAGTAGAAGGATTTAAAGATGTCATTGATCCCCTCACGGTCATAAACCATACAGTTTGAAGTATCTTGGATTTGAGGGATCAAACGAGAGGCAGCAAGTCAATTTAACTGATGCGCCAGCAAGCGGCTTGCCTTGTCCACGTGATCGTAATAGGTGGAGCGTGAGTGCAACAGTAAATGTTCCGCCTCATTCGTAGATAAAAGATTAAATTCAGAATGCAAACTTAAACATTGTTTATATAATTCAGGGGATGGAGTCTGAGCATATTTATGATCCAGCTCAAGAATCTCTGTTGAAAGTTTGTCAATTTGAGGAATAAGATATAATCATGCCTCTTAAATAGGCCTTAAGTGTCTCCCATATGAGAGAAGGAGAGATTGAATCAATCTGATTAAGAAAATTATCAATTGCAGAGGCAATACAGTTACAAAATATATAATCGGAACAAGAGAAGAGAGTTAAATGTCCAGCGAGGGGCAGTACAGGATTTTGTTGATGAAGTAATTTCAAGTGCTTCAGGGCCATGGTCCAATATTACAGTGGGCAAGTAGTCAGCTGAAGTAACATCTGGTAATAGCCAATGGTCTGCAAAGAAATAGTCAATGCGGGGAAATGAGTAATGAACATGTGAGAAGAAAGAGTACTCACATGCCAGTGGATTCAGAAGTCTCCAAGAGTCAGTACATCCATTCTGTATCATAAACTCTAAAAAGACTTTGCCATGTTGGAGAGAGGCACAGGTCTGGGACTATAGCAGTCCAAGTTTTGGTCCATGACACAGTTCAAATCTCCCGCCAGTATCAATCGATGGGTGTGTGACAATTTTATCCTCCCCAGTAACCTATTTGCAAATTAGCATCATCAAAGTTGGGTGCATACACATTAACCAGTACTACGGGAGTGATACAGATCGAACCAGATATAATTAAATACCTCCCGCTGTTATCGGAAATTACATTGGTGTGTGAGAAATGTATTCTTTTACTGACCAAAATTGCCACGCCTCTGGAAGAACTGGCTAAACGTAGGATTTTTTTGTCTTGAGTGGTCTTTAATAAGTAAATGGGTCTCTTGTAGGAATGCTATGGCGGATTTATTATTTTTTAAGTGGGAGAAAACATGTTCATTGCGTTCACATTCCAAGATATTAATTTAAAATTAGACGCCCCCCTACTTTGCTGTGATCAGCCACTTAATGTTTCTAAATTCAGAGTTTTGTAAAGTAATCCCAACAAAGATAGATTTGGGCAACATGGCATAATCAGTTATCAAAAATGCATCCAAAAACCAGATAGCATATAGTACAAACACACATATAATTACAAAAAACAACCACATAGAATAATCTACCAAAAACAAAAAAAATTAGACAATAAGACACATACAAAGCCAAGATCCATACCCAAGATCTTGTTCATGGTGTGACAGAGACAGCAGGTGACCGCTGACATAGACTCGGTGAAAGCAAGACCACTTGTGCATTGAAGAGGTTCCGCTTAAGAAACTGGCAAACTCCCACCTTTTTTTTTGTGCCAAATAATAATATATGTAATAGCAATATAAAAAATCTATAACCCATTACTTAGAAAATAACTGAGGATACAAAAAATGCAGCCGAGTGACCTGGCCTAAATTCAAAATGAGTGCCTTAGTGCATCAAACTATCAAAGGGAGCCTCACCCAGCTCCATTAAGGCTTATTGATAAACAATTTTAGTACTAGTAATTTATTAATAAACAAAGGCATCAACAAAACATGCCAGAATAGGCCATATTGAAAGTGAATGAGAAACCATAAGTACAAAAAAATAAAATAATAAATAAGCAGAAGAAAATAATTACCACTGAAGGTTAGGGTACCGATACCCTGGAAATCCAGAGTTCTTGCGAGAGCACAATTTGAATTTGCTCAGCAAGTTACTCTGGCACCGAGTAATTCTGCTCATTAACTATGCCCTTGTAGCCGAGCTGCACCAATCACATCGATGTATCAGATATAGGCGTGCCAGAGGCATGTTCAAGAGATGACGACAGCGCTGCGACCTTGACGTCATTAGTAAACATTGTAAGATCGCTATGGATGAACACCAGTTGTTTAAAACGGCTTTGGCCACTACAATGAACGAGTTAGACTTGGCTTTTTGTCTAAATGAGGAACAGAAGACAGAGCTCGAATTGTTCCTTTTTTAAAAAGGAAGTTTTTGCTGTTTTGCCGACCTGATACGGCAAGAGATTTATCTACCAGTTAGCTCTGCCATAAGCCCTTAGCAAAAAACCACTGGTGATAGGTCGTAGTGTTATCCAATTGCGTACAGCGAGATTTTTAAATGCATGCTTGGTGCCACCCCTTGAGTTGGGTTATTTTCAGTACTCGAAGCCAGACCCTTATATCCTCTGGATATATCCTCAGGATACCGACCTCCCTGAGAACAAGTTAAGGTTACAAAGAGCTACTGTAAACTGCATACAGATAAACCAACCAGGGTTGGTGTTAGTTGGGTTTCAAGGCCCCCCGATTTTTTGGATTGGCCCAATTCTCCACCTCCTCAGGTGAATTAAATTGCCAAAATTTGCCATTATACTCGACAGACAAACGAGCAGGGAAGCGCAGGGAGAACTTCACATTGTTAGCATGCAGTCTACGTTTAATGTTCCTGTATTTGGCTCTCTTTGCGGCAACACAAGCACTATAATCTGGGAACAGAAATACCTTGGTCTGGCGGAAAAACAGTTGGTCTGTGCCCAGCCTTCTGAGAGAACTGTCCTTGTCATGGGGGTTGTGAAAATGGACAATAAAGCCTTGCTGCTTCCTGCCCTCACCTCCACCCGAAAGGCGATATCCCAGACGATGAGCCTAGTCAAGCTTTGGAGGTGACTTAAAGACCGTGGGAAGTATCTCAGAAAGCAGACCGGACATGAAAGAGACCGGGTCGATCCCTTCGAGACCTTCAGAGATACCAACCAGTCTAACATTATTCTGCCTAGAACGGGATTCTAGGTCCTCAATTTTGTCGTCCATTTTGCGATTCTCTGTTTCCAGACGATTGACCGGATTCTCTAAGGTGAGCAACCTGTTGCTGTAAGCAGACAGGTGATGTTCAAGCCCATCTGTGCAGCAAGCCTGTTCCTCCAAAGACGATTTGATGGATTCTAGAGCCGCGGCAATAGGTGAGGTGGCAGCCTCGATTGAGGATTTAACTTGACCAAACCAGTACTGCAGTACTGGTTTGTTCGGCCAGAAGTTTGGTTCTAAAAGACTGCAGATCTTCAGTGTGGTGCTATGTTGAGCCTTGTTAGTGGTATAAAATAGTGATTTCTTTTTACTTCATTCATGTTCTCACAACTAGCATTATAAGGTAATTATTAGTTTGCACTAAAACTGGGCAGATTTGATTAGCATGAAAACATATCCCAGAGAACGGTCAACTTGGTACACATGTGCTATTAACTACTAGGTTCATTTTGAGCCAGATTTGTCCTTTAAGAGCAGAGTGAAGGGTCTTGCATCTCTCAATGCATAACACACTTTAAACTTTGTTGCATTATATAACATGGAAAAGACAGAAGTCTTCCTGGAACACACTAACCCCGGATAGTCCCTTTGTATTCCACAGAACTGAGCCACAGAACTGAGCCATGAAAGAGAAATATGCACTTATACTGTATGTAAGCAAGAGAATGAAAGAGGGTGTAATTCACTTAGCAACATAAGCCACAGGTTTCTATATTTTTACAAGTGTTTCAAGTGTGTGTGTATATTCTTGTTACTGTGTGGCCAGACAGGTTTCAAACCATTGTAGTGTAAGTCTGGTCATTAGACTCTCCCAGAGGGATGCTGAGCCCTTTATTTCCCAGTGTAATTCACCACATCTTCCCATGTTCTGGCCTTGTTATGTTCTAGACATATTAGAGACATATTTTTATGCTACAGCAGGCCCACTAAACTGCCCTTGAGAGAGACTGCAGAGTGCAAATAACGTGGAATGATTATCACAGATGATTAACAAATCTGACTGCTAAAGCAGATGGATTATCAAAAATATTATTGTTTATATTCCATACATGGAAACAGCCTGGAGTTTTATACACTGTGAACAATGGACAGGCTGAAATATCAAGAGGTATTTTGTGTGAATAAAATAATTATAATGAGCAAATGAGCTGGATGAGACAGCTCCAACAGATGTTCTTAGAAAACATAAATATCCATGTGTCGCTCAATGGATTGAGATTAATTATTCTGAGAGGTGTGTCAACTTGCTTTTTTGCACTAAATTTTAAAAGACTCCAGACTCTGTTTATGAGGGGCAATGAGTGTCTTGAGACTATATTGATTTATATAAAAATAAATTACACCATTAGCTGCTGAAATAAATGAGATTTTCCCTGACCTTCTGGATCTTAGAGCATAAATAAAATGGTAGCATTATTAAGTCAGCCCCGGTCAAGTAATTTATTCATTGGATATGTTAATTGTAATGTTTTCTTTGCCTTTGCCTAAAACATATATTTCTTAAGTATTAAACCCCATCAACAAATAGTGATCATAATAAACAAATTTAATTTTAAATTACATATATAGAAAATTATCTCCATACAGTCCCACAGAAACCAAACTTTGTAAAACAAAAGGCATTTAGTCAGCAGAGAGATACTTCCTTTTTGGTTTAGACAAATTATCTATCCAGACGGCTCATGGGATTGATTAAAAATACATTGATTTTCTACATAACAAATCCAATCACCAGGCTGCACCAGTCAGTTAGGTCAGTTAAGTCAGGAGTAAAGAAAAATGAACGGAGTAAAACCATTTCCAAGAAGATGGTTTTAAACAACAGGACCAACTACTAATGAACCTAGATGGGGCACTATTGTGACATTTTCATAACCAATGGTAATATAATTCATAAATAGAACAAAAAGCAAACAAGTAATTTGTCTTTTCCACATGGTAATCAGGGCGGAAAACAAACCCTAGCTTTGCGTTTCAATTCTACTTTTGTTTTTTTGGTATATCCCTAGATTAGCTGTAGAAAATGTTTTTATTTTTGCAAGGATATTCCAGGCAAAAGGTTTGTTTGATTGGTTTCTACAGGAGACTCTGAATTATGTATTTCCCTATGAAATATTACCCTGGAATATTTAGTGCTCAAAGAAATCACTCTTCCTCTTTCATGACTGTGATCCTCTATACCAACACACCCTGGTGGAAACAATTCCATTGTACACACTAAATCTTGCATAACTCGACTTTCTTCAGAAGATAGCACTTATTTGCATTTCTGTTTTGTGTGTGTGCATGTGTGTGTGTGTATGTGTATCATATAATTAAGATTCAAATCAGCCATTAGGCATTACCGAACCAGGCTTGTTGGTCGCCCTCAACCTCGATGGCGAGGCCAAAATCAGCCAGTTTCACTGCAGCTCCCTTGGACTTAGAGGCTAGCAGAAGGTTTTCAGGCTAGAAACAAAGAGAGACAATCTGTCAGTCAGATGAAGCTGGAGGCTGAAGCAGGAGAAGTGTCAGACAGACAGGACTCTGGACGAGGCCTGAGTGAATAATGTTCCCTATTTATGTGGCTGCAACAGAACTCTGACAAATCCAACCTCCCACACAGCCACTTCCATCCTACACAGATGGAGAAATGAACACCCCCCCCCACACTTACTCTGCTGCTACCACTGCGATGAAATTTTATCTACCACCTGATACACATAAACACACACCACATGTGCACAAACACACATTTAAACACATTTAACATCCCAGCCTACACAAATCCATTTTATCACTTCATCTTCCACAGGCCCCAGGTGCTGGGAGATGTGAAACCATGTGAATGGAACATTTATCTCTGGGGCAGGAGGGTATCTCTGTGCTGGAATGTGTTTGTGCATGTTAATAACAGTGTGAAGCAGTTAGTAAGAAGGCTGAATACATTATAAAGAGATAGACTAAACAAAACTGCACCTTTAAAAGAGTGCAGTGTTTTAGATAGAGGCTATTGAATATGTGGCGATGGCAAATGCGGCAGTACTTGTTCTATATGCTTCACTGTCCCACGTGGAAATATAGCAGATAAACTGTACTGTAGCAATGCCTCCTAGTTTAGTAAAGATGGTGTGATGGGGTTTGATGCCATGTTGAGTGTAAAGGTGGTTTTAAAACCCTGTGCTATAATCGGTCCCATGAAATTAGGAATACCATACAAGGCAAATTGTCAACAGAACAAAGAATCGATAGCTATGGAACTTTTAAATGACTATGATCACTGAAGCACTGCATGGGGACATGCCTTTTCAGCACAACCATTGAATGTTTTGTAAGGGCTTTTTCTCCTCTCTCAGTTCATACATTTTTGCTTCTCTTTCTTACTGTCATTTGGAAGCTAACCATCACAAAACTGGTCACCGGGGTCATCAAGATGCAAGACGGACTGCACAGAACAAACACAATGGATAGAAGAGTTTTTTCATGGTCACAGCACCTTTAGTCATGAAAGTAAGTTTTACCTTCACAGGTAAGGTTAGCCTGAAATGCTAATCAGGTATAATGGAACATGGCGATTGGAAAATAAATGTCTTTGGTTGTTGTGCGTCACAGAAGAGTCGTATTGTCAATATCAATTTGAAGCAATTATTTGCCTGGGCCGTAAACCATTTAAGTCTACATTAGAAAATAGCATGGCAGTTTGAAGAACACAGTTGAGCTGTTGATACGGCAGCAATGATATCCAGAGTCCGTAATGTCTGAAGTGGCAAGTGGCTTCTCTTACCCAATTACCCCTCTAGTCCATCTGGACTGTCCTATTCAGACCTCGTTCAGCACAATATCCCAAAATACATTTCCTTGAGCTGAATAAAATACGACTTTGGGAATACTGCTTGAGGCTTTGACAAATATCTGATAAAGGCACAATATCAGGAAAAGCTATGGTATTATTCACGCATAAAGCACTGACTTAACTGTGTAATGTCCTTTACATGTCCCCTCTAACATTCTGACCTTTTGGAAAGCAGCATGTGAGAGTGATGGCTGGATCTGCTACCATGCTCTACCCCCCTCCCACGCTCACTGTAGCCATAGCACAATTATGTCACACATTTCTCTGAGGTGGTCTTCACAGATCCCTGGAGAGGAGCGATTTACTAGCAACAAAGCTTCAAATTGCAGTCCAAATGGCCTGTCGTCGACTGCCTGACAGTGGAAATATTCAGCAGCTGTGTCCTTAAAGGTTCACCGTGAGCAATTAAAAAAAATTACGGTGTTCAGTATATTTCAACTAATGAAGCTGTCGAGTAACTATTAATCTGAGAAATCTGACTGCATACTTTCCATTTGTTTCCAGTGTCTATACATATTTTGATACATTATTAAATGTCTGCAGTGTCATCAATGTTAGTATTTTGCATTGGATAAACTGGGGAATATATTCTGTCTTGTTTCATTTATTTATTTTTCCATCTTACCTTGAGGTCTCTATGAACAACTCCCATCTGATGACAGTGAAGCACAGCCTCCAGAATCTGCTGAATACAATGGCTGTGAAAAAGAAGAGAGTAAAAATGGTTGAATTGAATGATATTGTAAATGGGCTTTACATTAGCATTAATCTGCCTCAGTACGTGAGCTCAGAGGAGAGCATTTTCATGAAGAGTTCTCATCTGAGATCAGCATGCTTCAACAGAAATTACCATTAACCAGCTCTGAAAAACATTATGTCAAAGTCTGCTTGTGGCTACCCAAAGTATTGAGTTGCGGAGAGCAAATATCACTGTTACTGTCATCATGCACAGCAAACTTCCTCAAAAAAATGTAATAGTTTTTGAAGCGCATCTCAATAAAATTACTCAATATCACTTACAGATCAGCTGTCACAGGAACGTGTTTCAACGGATCCGTGTTTGGAATTTTTACGAACCCTTTTCAATGAATTTGTAGAGTTGGCTAATGGTATATTATATTTCAGGATCCTGAGCTCCGGGGAGAATCTGTCATAAATTACTCTCCACTAAATTTAATTATAAATACACACAGCATTTTTCTGTGCTTTAAATGGTACAAAAACACACAGATGTGTTAGATTTGGACATTCATTTTCCCACAGCTATCGATCTCCACAGGAGCATGTGCCAAGGCCTACCTGATGAGTTTTTGTGTGTTGGGCTGGGAATCAGTCATGCTAATTAGCCACTAGACTCAGCTGTCAGTCACGCAGTGGAGCAGTGAGGTCCCGGTCCACAGAGACCACGTTAAACAAAGAGCAAAGCTTACATTGATTGTAGGACACTCCTCCACAGCCATCTGGTCCCATTTATTTCTACACTAATTTGATTTGTAGCTCATTGCTCTGTCTTTGCAAGCCAATGACCCAGTCAATTGTTTTAACTGGTGCTAGGTGAAGTATGGGAGTCCTAGTCTACCCATAAATCAATAAACCCGCTAAATCCAAAAGCAGTGTCTGATGTAATTGAAAGTCTTTCAATATAAAACTGCCTTGACTGTGACTAACCCTAATCCTAAACCATCTAGACCTTTAAATAGATCCTCCGTATAATTCATTTAAAGGGGAATTTCAACTTTATGTTAAATTATACATATAAAGAGCCACTACAAATGTCAGCTAACTTGACTCACCAGCAGCAACAAATATTGTTGTGATTAGGGTTTACGAAAGGGAAAAAACTCTAAATCACATGAAATCAATAAATTAATTGAAAGTGGTTTGTCCACGAGTAAACAAAGATGCTCACCTGGCCTGATTACATTGATATTCAACTAGCTAAAGTAGTCTAAGTCATCATTACTTGTTGAATCAGAATCATGGATAATAGTTTCTTATGGCCCAGGAACTAGTTTGAAGGTGTGGAATCATCCAACCTGAAGTAAAACAAACTTGGAATTCTTTATTTTAATTGTTATTGTCACATTTCTTTCTTTGGATTCTAGATGGGTATGCTGTTTGCTGGTTTCACTGACCTGGCGTCAGCCTCACTGTAGTATTCTCGAGCAACAATATCTTCAAAGAGCTCGCCACCAGTCACCCTGTGGAACAGAGAGAATTGTTAGGCTACCTGTCTCAAGAGTATCCAGATGGCCACTGCACATGAGACAACGTGAAAGACATACACCCGTCCTTGTGCCCCCACCCACACTAACCTCATACACACTGACCACTAATCTGAGAAAAGCTACAATATTGCCAAAAAAATAGAAGCAAAAACAAAAAACAAAGCAATGCCTCAGTTGTTGCCAAGAACAAAATTGCAACTGAAATTCTAAGCATATTATTCATTCCCAGGCAAAGCTTAATCTTAGTTCATGGAAATCAAAATTATGTTTGTGGGAAAAAAACTGAAAGAAATTTGGGAACCACTACTCTTACCAAACTTTTAAATCAGAGCATACCAGCTTGTGTAATGAATTGCAATGAGCACAAGGGCGTGAGTGCTGACATTTTCAGACTCCAAGCAGCCTTCAGATATAGAAAATTGCCATGTCAAATTGTCAACATGATGAACTCCAAGCTTTCATTGTATAGGTGGGTGTGAGGATATACATCCATCAGACTGGCTCTAGGGAGAGCCTGTGAATCCTGGAGCAGAAAACACAGTCTGGCCGGCTGCTTCCTGAGAGCTGGCTCCTATGGTGCTGATGAGTCACTGACACCCTGGGACCCAACCAGATGCTACCTAGTCATGCCCTTATACTCTCAAGGGATTCACACATAAACTGGCAAACACTGGCCAAGTATCGGCAAATAGATAAAGGAGCTATCAAAACATACACGACATCCAATTAAAAACTATGTAGGTTTGGTCCTGAATGCTGATTGGCTGAACCAGCATTTCAGCACTGTGTATACAGTATACAGTCTACAGTCATATGCAAAAGCTTATTTCTATGATTTTCATTTATAAATAATTGGGTGTTTGGACCAGCAATTTCATTTTGATCCATCAAATAACTGAAGGACACAGTAATATTTTGGTAGTGAAATGTGGTTCATTGGATTAACAGAAAATGTGCAATATGCATCAAAACTAAATTAGAGTACCCTCTAATTAAAAAGATAATTTGGGTACGCTTGTCATTTTGTTGATTTCAATACCTGTAACTACCCAGCAAAGTTGTTGACCTTTTTGACTCTTCTCTGAAGAGAGGCAAAGGCGAAGGATGGTGAGAACGGTCAAAAACAGCCCATAGACCACCTCCAAAGACCTACAACATCAACTTGCTGCAGATGGTGTCACTGTGCATTGTTCAACAATTCACTTTGCACAAGGAGAATCTGTATGGGAGAGTGATGCGGAATCAGCCTTTTCTGCACACACGCCACAAGTTATTTGGTCATAAAAAGGGGTGTTATGCATGGCGGCAAAAGCGTTCCAAGACAAACACTTGCTACCCACAGTAAAATTTGGTGGAGATTCCATCATGCTATTGGCTGTGTGGCCAGTGCCGGTACTAGGAATCTTGTTAAAGTTGAGGGTATTATATTTTTTGTAGATGGTTGAGGCATACAATTGTTTTCTTTTCTCTATACACACTGTATACAAATTCTCTCCCATTCAAAAACGTTTGAAATGTGCAAAGTTGCTTAGGTTGCGGAAACACATCCATCGCCAGCCACAGCCAGGCCATGCCAGCACAGAGCAGCACACTGTGCTGTAAATTTCAAGTGTGTGCATTTGATTTCAAGTGTGGCACTTGCATTCAGAATCTATTGTGATTAATTGTTAATTAAAGTCCACAGAGCCACAACTGTCAGTGACAAAAGCCACCATTAAGATGGAAAATCAAAACAAACCCAACAGAGAGAATACTATAGGTGTTACCAAAGTAAATATGCTGTACATTCTTAGAAATGAAAAATATTCATTAATTTGTAGAAGGCAAAACACACAGAGAGGCCTAGCAAAGCATCACCAGGGTAGAAATCCAGCATCTGGTGATGTCTATTGGTCCCAGACTTCAGGCAGTCATTGACTGCAACGTATTTGCCACCAATTATTAAAACTTCCAATTTAATTAATTATTTTTTTCACTGACATAGCTTCCGGTTGTCTTAGCTAATGTAATTGGTCACCTGCCAAACATTTTATTGTTACATTTTATAAACAATTAACCAAATTTTTCTAAATTGTGTGTTGACCAACGTGATTGTATTGTAATCGGGGAACCTTTTTTATTCAACTTCTTACACCAGGACTATATCTGGACCAAAAATATTCCCACTCAACCGACCGATAATTATCGGCTCTTAGCAAAGATGTTAAAGGCTCGGATTCAGACACATCTGTCAGCAAATAATTATTCAACTGCAGAAGAAAAGGATGAACTTTATATTGGTTTTGAGCTGGAATTAGAGCGAGCATTATTGTCTACTGGGGTCGAGCAGCTAAAAAACTATTAATCGGCAACTCTATTACTCGCAATATTAGTTTGAAGAATCAATCAGCGATTGTACATTTTTTACCAGGGGGCAGGGCAACCGACATTGAATCTAATCTGAGGTTGGTGCTAGCAAAGTCCAAAACTGGCAAGTAAAGAAAGTTTAGAAATATTTTTATCCATGTCAGCATGAACAATGTTATGATCAGACTGTCAGCGTTTACAAAGCATAGCATAGCTTCAGCTTGTAAATTAGCTAAAAAGATGTGTTGTCATCGAGCAATTGTCTCTGGCCCCTTTCCAGTCAGGGATAATGATGAGATATATAGCAGACTCACACAACTCAATTGCTGGTTAAAAACCGAGTTTTGCCCATCACAGGAGATGGAATTTGAAGAAAACTGAGCCTCTTTCTTAGCCTGACAAGCCAAACCCACATCAAGATGTTGGGTCTGGGAACTCACCATTGGCAGGGCTCAATCCGAGGGGTGGGATAAACGGTTGTTTTTCAAATTCCCTCTGCACGCAATAGGACAGCGCTACAACCAACCAGGGCAACGAAGTTTCCCGGTCGGCAAAACTACGAACACATCTTCCTGTTGTAAGAATAATTTCAGTGCCGTACTTTGTCCTTTTCTCAAAGAAAATCTTAACTCAGAGTCGCGGCCAAAGCCAATCAGAAAGACAGCTGTTCGTCAGCAGCAGCAGCCATCTTCTATTTTTTCTGGTAATTACGTTAAGCCCGCCACCAACTCTATACACGATGTGATTGGCCGACCAGAATTTATTTTTTCCAGCTCGCAAGGCAACGGAGAGTTGCTAGACTGACCCTAGCTGCAAATTATATTTGCTGCCGCTAAGGTGCGTCTAGATTTCTAGGGTAGCTCTTTCTGGGATTCACCCGCAAAAAGAGCCAAGCCTCACCTACTAAAGAGTGACAGATTACATTCTAGCTGGCATGGTGCTATTCCTTCATTTGGTAATGTAGACAGGATTCTCCCTCCTACAGCCTTACCATGACATACTGTAGGGTGCAGGTTAAGATGCTTGCCTAGTGGAGCCTAACGCTAGCATAGTCAGATAAATCAGCTTTTCCCATTGATACTGTGATAGTGCCTCGATTTAGGACAGAAAAAGAAAAAGAAAATGGTGTCTACCTTGGAAATCTGATTAGAATAAAACCTTGCTCCATTCCTTTCATGAAGAAAAATTGCAAAAATACCACCACCATCTCAAAGTGGGATTACTTACTGCTAGATCTCTTGTTTCAAAGGTAACAACAGTCAATGGACTAATCACTGATCATAAATTGGATCTGATTTTCCTGTGCAAAACCTGGCTTTAGCCTGATGATTTTACTGCCCTACATGAAGCCAATATTGACTCAGTGGGTTTTATCCAACATCTTTCAGAACCTATAAACTGCAACAACCATACATTGGATTTAGTTTTGTCTGGTGGAATGGATATTGTGGAACTAACTGGAATCCCTCCACCTAACCAAGGATGTCAAAGCAAATTCATCTAACATTTTAACAGAGGACCTGGAGTTAACCCTGCGTAATACCTTTGATGTAGTTGCACTGCTAACAACAAAGCAAATTTTCAACAAAAATTTTGCTCCATGGTACACAGAAAACACCATCACCATTAAGCACAGTTGCAAAGTTGACGAAGAAGCAGCACTCCACAAATGATGTTGGCCTTCAGTAGTGAAATGTTCATGAACTACTTCAATGATAAGATCTTCATCAACAGGAAACAAATAACGGACTCCTCCCGGCAAAAGCACATTTCTTCACAACACGGTTGTCCTATGATTGCAAAGAACTGCCCAGACCATGGATAAATGAGGACACTTTAGGGCTTTAACTCTGTATCACTTGACACTTTCTCCAAATTAGTAATTGGTTCTAAACTTATCAGCTGTCAACTGGACTCTATTCCTACTAAACGACTTATGGAACTACTTCCTGTGCTTGGCCCGCCTATGCTGAACATAATAAATTGCTCTCTTAGGTGGGATGATATCGAACCTCCCCTTCCTCTCAGAAATTCCGGAAAAAGTTGTTCCCAAATAACTCAATGCTTCCCTTAAGACAAATAATATCTATGAGGTGCTCCAGCCTGGCTTCCTACTGCATCACAGCACTGAGATTGCACTCGTTAAGATGGTAAATTACCTTTGGGTGGCATCAGACCAAGGTCCTGCATCTGTCCTTGTTCTTCTTGACCTTACGGCTGCCTTTGACACAATTGATCACTCCCTTCTATTGGAGAGACTGGAAAACCTGCCTGGTTTACATCCTATGTATCTGAAAGATATCAGTGTGTGTGTGGATGGTCAATCCTCACAAAAAAGGTTAAACTTGCTGTTCCTCAGCTATCGGTCTTGGGACCTTTGCTAATTTTAGGTACAAAGAAACAACGAGATTTGCTGTCAGATCTTACAATGAGCTTGGATGGTTGTACAGACATTGCAAAAAATCTTTGAGGGAGCTTGTTGTTATTCTGGACTCTGATCTTTCTTTTGATGAGCATATAAAATATATCTCAACAACAGCCGTTTTTAATTTTAGCTAAAATTGTAATCTTTCTTTCAAATAACGAAGCTGGAAAACTAATACGTTTGTTACTTCTAGACTAGACTATTGCAATGCACTTCTCTCCGGCTACCCTGATAAGTCACTAAACATACTTCAATTAGTGCAGAACGCGGAACAAAAACACTTGATCACAATACCCTAGTGCTAGCCTCTCTACACTGGCTGCCAGTAAAGACTAGAGCAGATGTTAAGGTATTGCTATTAACCTACAAAGCATTATCCAAACTTGCACCTGGTTATCTCTCTGAATTGTTCCTGCCATACATACTAACACATATGCTACAGTTGCAAGATGCAGGCCTCCTTATTGAAACTTACATTTAAAAAAAAACAGCTGGTGGTATCTCGTGAATTGTGGCCGATTACTGTGGAATGACTTACTGATACATGTTAGAAACACAGACTCAGTCTATATTTTTAAACAATTACTAAAGACTCATCTCTTTGGTAGGATTTACAACTGAGAGTTGTCTGAGTTTTTTTAAAACATGCATTTGGGCTGTCAGGGAAGTGAGATGAGACTGGGCCTGTGTGGTAACCCCTATTAAGCTTGCTTGTCAATCTTTTTAAATAAAATTATAAATGTCGCTAAAATATGTGTTACAGCTGGCAGGCAAATAATATGAAACAGGGGGCCTGCGTGGTAAATCCCTGTTAAGCTTGCCTGTCAGATTAAATTATATTTTGGAAATAATACATGCATTAGGGCTGGCAGCAATGATGCCTATACAACCCCTCGAGATGGGGCCTAGTTTACTATAGTACGTGCTTCATTGGTTCATTGGTACATGCGTCAAGTATCAATCTCCATTCTACGCTGAGCTAACGCTGACTAATGGAATGCTCCATCTACAGCAGGGGTGTCAAACCAGATCCACAAAGGGCCTAGTGTCTGCAGGTTTTTCGCTTTTACCTTGTACCTGAATGATTGAATGTCACTAATTGGTTAGGATCTCGCCTCACCTGGCAGTCTACGTCTTAATTGGGCTCTAATTGAAAGGAAAGACCAAAAACCAGCATACACTAGGCCCTCTGTGGAACCGCTTTGACACCCCTGATCTACAGTAATCACTCTGGTGTCCTGTTGAAGACTAGGATGATGACCTAGGATAAACAAAATCCTTGGACCACAACGCAGAACCACCCGGCTTGATGATGACCTTATCAAAAGCCACTGTCAATGCACACAGCCCACCTGGCTGTCCTTGTTCCTGTATACCTTGAGGTGCAGCTGATCTGGATCTGTCTAAAGACTGGACACAGCCCACATGAAGGCACAGCCAGAAGAGGAATGGCCACCCACTGAGTCTGGATGCTCTCAAGGTTTCTTCCTGGGAAAAAATTACTGGGTGGTTTTTCCATAGCCTGTGTGCTTCAATTTTGTATTGTTGTTTGGTCTTAGAAGTTCTAGGCTGGGTATCTGTTAAAGCACTTTTGACAACTGCTGATGTAAAAAGGGCTTTATAAAATAAATTTGATTGATTGCTTGAATTCATGACTATGTTCATATTTTGTCTGATTACTTTTGAGTTGGGATGCACCGAATCCAGGATTCGGGGTCGGACGAATATTGGGCTTTTTGATAGGGTTTGGTTTCTGATCAAGATGCATCTGCTAGGCCTACTACTACAGCAACTGAACAGCCTGAGGAGGAACAAGGCCAGACAGTTCACACTAAACGACACAAATCTGAACGGCTGGGACGATCTGTACCGCAGCAATACTGAGGTAGTCACATCGGGTGCTGATACAGACATAAGTGCTTTTTTCAGCGAGCCTCTGATTCTTCTTAGAGGGGATCCTCTTCAGTGGTGGAAGACAAACCATCAGCAATTTCCACTGCTGGTGAAAATGGCAAAGATCTATCTCTGTGCACCACCAACCTCTGTGCCCAGTGAAAGACTTTTCAGTACTGCTGGCGACATTTGTTCCCACACTCGCAACCAGCTGTCACCTGTTTATGCTGAGCGTCTTGTTTTCCTCATAGAAAAATGCAGGAGATGTGTGTGATTAGGCCTACAGTTTTTCATAATATTTGGCTACTGTTCTAATTGTAGCCTACTGTTCTAAACAAAACAACAGCGTACTATTCATGTTTAATGAATAAATATTCAATAATATTAATTTCAGTTTAGTCACAAAACATATTCTGATAAAAAAACACTTTTCTTTGCATTGTTGCAGTTTTATTGAAAGATTTTGGTTTGTACTTCGGGGTAGCCTATTTGGGATTATACATCTAAAAGGCTAATATTTTGGATATTGACTGGATCTTGAGATAGGCATAATTGTAATTGTCAAAATAGTTTTCCCCACTTGTCTTCCTGGCATAAGGATGCCTATTATTTTTTTATTGTTAAAATAAAATAAAATGAAAAATACACTGCCATGGACGTTGTTTATTTCATTAATGTGTTTACTGTGTTAATGGACTGAGGATGGGAATAGGATTCAGTATTCAGTTTTGGATTCGGCAGAACCCCAAAAATCTGAATTTGGTGCATCCCTATTTTTGAACACCTCAAATTGAAAGGCTATATAACAATGGTTGTAATTCCTACACAGTTCATACAATAATTTGAACAAAACCCATAAATTACAGTTGTGCTCTTAAAGCTCCACTGTGTATTTCTTTGAGTTGATTCTTAGCAAAAAAACCTTTGTTCTTTCACAAATATGTGCTCATTCATGTGTAATTACTTCCACCTAATAATCAAAGTATTTTCGTAAGTGTAGAATCTTCCATTCACAATACATGCAACCGTGCCCGGTCACCATGTTACGCCTCCATCTTTAAAATACATTAGC
>JACXGM010008348.1:7577-28996 GCA_016801145.1 Umbra pygmaea
TATCTGATTTAGATGCCCTCAAAAAATATACCTCAGCACAACCTCTGTGCATGTTGCTCCTTTCATGTTCCTCAATTCTTTGACTGATATGGTTCCAGTCCTGCATTCCACTTATGAAGGGACTGGTTTCAGTTGGTTTGGCAAATGCTAAACATACTGCACAATACAGGGTATGGTTCTCTTCAGTATGTAAGCCATTTTCTGTCTGTGCCATCTTTGTGTTTAAACACTCTCTGTACTTTCAGGTATTGTCTTCTTCTGAGGGTGGTATGAAAGAAAAAAAACTCTACGCTGTGGCTGTTTGACTTGGGGTGCTTCAAGTAATACAAAGTTTAGCTGGAGTGGGTGTCTTTCTCTGCTCTTGGTCTAAGATCAACCTGAAAAAAACAGGTTTTATTCCAAGATAGCAAGGAATAGATTATATAATATGCTGTTATAACAGCATATTATACAATCTATTCCATTCTGTCTTAAAATGTATTTATTACTTAAAAATCTTAATTAAATTATGCAGTAATTAATCTTACTGCACAAATAATAATACCACATCTACATTACAACCATTACAAATGTAACTTCTGTATTCAAAATCTTCAAAGTTTGTAAGCATTAAGGGTGAATCCCATTTCTCTGTCTTACCCCTTCCCCTTCCCCTTCCCCCTTCCCCTTACCCCTTCCCCTTAGTTTTGCGCATTCATGTGAGAGTAAGGGCTATCCCAATTCTCATTTTGATCTAGGGGTAGGGCTAAGGGGAAGGGGTGAATATCCCTTAAAACCAAGCATTTTCGAGAGCTTACTTGAAACCAAGGGGTACCCAGAATACACTGCGCAACCGGCAACAATGGCAGCCAGATTATCAAGAGAGTCCAATAAATGTATTTTCGGCTTAAATATTTGACTTAAAATTTACGACAGACTTGTTTTGTGCTCTACACAGTCCTGTGGATATATATTTGCAACCATGTTCTTAATTGAAACATTTTTAAAAATCGCTAGTTTCGTTACATGGCAGATGTGAACAACATTCCCGCATTTCAATGACTATAGTAGCCTTGAATGGACACCATGCATTTCTACAGTTTTAACTAAACAACATTAGCAGCGGATTTCGTTTGATATTTTTAAGTTTGTGATCAACACTTGTCGCCTCTGGTGATGTATCAGCCAGCTAGCGACGATGTATAATAACGTAACTGTAACCAAGTGGTGTCTCATTTCATAGGGGTATGTTTTCATCCCTATCCCTTACCACTCGGTTTCGTGGGACAAGGGCTAGGGTTAAGACGAAGGGGTAGGGGTAGGGGTAAAACAGAGAAATGGGATTCACCCTGACTGTACCGTTACCAACATTTTTATAAGTAAAAGCACAACATATGTCTTAATATTGGCTACAGCATGTGGCATTTTACAGCTCAACTTTACCAGCGCAACTTTCTGTCCCTCATCATCACTGGTGGCATGTTGCTGCATAGCTGTCACTTCTTCACTGCTGGTTCTTTTGCTAATATTTAACTGTGAGTTGCTGCTAAGTATTTCAGTTAGTTTGCGACATTTAGCGGCTTCAGTATCTAATTTTCTCTCGCCTTTTCAGCACCACCCTTTTCTTTCCGTTTATTGCCCGCGGCCGCGTTATGCATTTAGTTTGTTTCTAAGCTTCTATCTACCGTCTTTGCGGTTGGTTTCTTTCACCGCTTTCACTTCTTCTTCTCCTTACTTGGCGGCCACGGCCAGTGCAGCTGGCATCCAACTTAAAGGTGCATTGCTGCCACCTACAGTACTGGAGTGTGAACCAGATTAGTTGGGGAAAAAAACAGCCGTGTTGCGGGTGGTGGGCCGGCCCGCCGGCCGTCCTGGAGTACCGGCCGTTCTGTGATTCTCCAGATCACACAGATGGCCAGTCCGCCCCTGTTTCATGCCTACTCTGTCTCTGGCAGTAGCCTAGTTTATGCAAGCAACTCGTCGAGGCACTATAGTTGTAGTAGGCAGGCAGGTAAGCTGTTACGAAATAGGCTCCCTCTTCCCGTAGTCGACCAGTGTTAAATTGTGGACCAATTCCGCAAGATATCCCTAGTGGTCCGCGAGCAAATGTGATGAAAAAAAGTTGTTTCTGTTGTTGTTTTAGGGCTGTCAAATGTAATGTGTTAGCGTTACAAATCAAATTAACGCAATTGTCGCGTTTACTCCGCTATTGATATTAATATAATTTACCTCAATACAGAGGATACATCTTAAGGCTTGGATGTCGGCCAGGGTATTAAATTAAACTAGAAATACTCATACACATGTTAGTGTAATTCCTGACAACCTAGAAAGAAGTGAAGTAGGCGAAAAAAAAGTGTACTTCTCCAAAGCTCAACTTTTTTCCATCTGCTTTCTGCCTCTCAACCAGCAGCCCACTTAAAAGAAGATGTCACTTCTTTGGGAAATTAGGTTAGGTTATTTTGTAATCTGCAGTGTAGGTTGGTGGTCTATACATTTTGACTTCTTAATAAAGCACATTAAATATTTTGAGAATTGAGAAAATACCTTTGCAAATTCAAATCCTACTAGCACACTGCTACAGAAAGCTGTAGTCAGCTCAGGTTGCAGTTATAGGCTACTATTAAACTGTTTATCTGGTTTGATATCTTGTTATATTGTATTTTTTGTAAATTATATTGAATTCTGCTACAGTGCAAAGATGTCACGTAAAGAGAGAATAAGGAAGCAGAAAAAGAAGGACCTGCAGGATGCAGCAAAAGGCAGTGCATCCCTAAGCAGCTGGGTTAGGAACACCACAGGTTAGAATCGTGCTTCACACAAGAACTAACAAAGTCAATCTGACATGTTCATACATACTTATTTTTATGCCAGGTTGTTGCATTTTGGATAGATAATACTTGTGTGAATGTAAGGCTCCATATTTAGTAAGGTGTACAGTATTGTAGATTTAGTATTATGTAAAAAAAATTTAAATAAAATTTTAAATAAAGATCACATATGTGACCCGACACAGACATCTAGGCGTATGGAGAGAATGTGTACTTTTCAGGAAACTGAAAAAAATACTATTCATTTCAGTTAAAAATATTTTTTTGTTTCATGTGCCCTTTTTTGAATTTGAGCCCCTGCCCCTGAAACGGTCTCTGCACGGCCCTGTCAGGCGGAGTCCCACATTCCCAGTCAGATTTATCCAGTTATTAATTATATTTTTATTATGTTGTGTTGCATGGTTGGTAAAGGTTTTAAAACACCCTAACTTAGATGTTTATAAATGCTGGTGACACTCATGTATATATAAAGAAGCTATTGTTATTTATTTTCCTTGTTACTAGTAAAAAATGGGGGAGGATGTTGTAACTTTATTTTGCTGAGGGTAGGGCTGTGTGTGATTTTGGGGGGAGGACAGACGAGTGTTGTGAGATTTTTATCAAGAACGGCCCACTCTTGGATGCAGACTGCAGGCAAGCCATCCGGGCCTCGAATAGTGCACTTACGGTATGGGTACGAGATGGGTACTGGCAGAGTACTGGGAGCGGTCAAAATTGATGTAAAGACATTTATAAAGTGATACTACCACGGATACTTAACTTCAAACTCCGTGGCAGTTTCACGGAATGGCTGAATATTCCGTGAAATAATCACGGATCCTTAACTTCTAAATCCGTGGCAGTTTCACAGAATCGCAGCATGACGTAGCAGAGTGTAAATAGCCTAGATTTTGCAGGTTGGTAGGCTGGGGATGGTGGACAGGCGTATAAACATGCGACTCACATACCAAAGGTTGCGAGTTCGAATCCATGCGGACACTTTGCATATATTCTGTTTCCTATACCAACGCGATGCAGACGTGTTGCAAATGTGCTTTTTTAATCATTTTTTTACTCACTATAACCATGGTTACAAACAATAAATTATGACATAATACAAGTTACATTGAGTTAACATCAAGGTTTCTAAGTGGTTAAGGTTAGGTTAGGGGTTTGGGAAAGGCTTACATCGAATTAACAGGAAGGTTTCTGAGTGGTTAAGGTTAGGTAAGAGGTTTGGGAAAGGCTTACATCGAATTAACAGCAAGTTTTCTGAGTGGTTAAGGTTAGGGGCGAGGTCTCACTGTGCGCCAAACGCGGACTTCTCCGTGAAACTGCCATGGATTTTGATCCGTGTTCATTTCACAGAATTTTCTGCCATTCCGTGGAACTGTCAAGGATTCTGATGTTCATACTCCGTGGCAGTTTCACGGATTTCTAAGAGATCAGGCTGTAAAATTTCATGATAAAATAAACATTTTTTTAATGTTTGCAGTAGCATGTATTATTAATAAATTATTATAAATGTCCCATTTTCAAACATTAATAAACAAATTTCTTTTATTGGTTTGTGCATTCTTTCAATTGATTCATATTCTGAGTGATCCTGACTAGTGCTGTGTCAATTGTCAAGTAATTTTACTGTACAGTTTCGGAAAGAATTAGAGGCAAACTTCCCCAAATGTTAAATTGCACTTGCACTATTTCCCTTTTTCCTACACGCATACAAATATTTACTTCATAGGTTTGCTCGTTCTGTCAATTGATATGTGTTCTAGGTAACCCTGACTATTACTCTGTTTATTGTCAAGACATGTTACTGTATAGTTTGGGAGAATAATAAAGGCAAACATACAAAATCAAAGTGCATTCAAGCACTTACACAATGTCCCTTTTTCCAACACTCATAAATATCTTTCCTTCATAGCTTTGCTCGTTCTGTCAATTTATATGTGTGCTGGGTAACCCTGACTATTACTCTATTTATTTTCAAGGCATTTTTCTGTATAGTTTGGGAGAAAATTAAAGGCAAACCTCCCATAATGTCAAAGTGCATTTAAGCACACACAATCATATGCCATTTTCCAACAATCATAACAGTATTTATGTCATAGGTTTGCACATTCTGTCAATTGGTATGTGTTCTGGGTAACCCTCAATATTACTCTATTTATTTTCAAGGCATTTTACTGTATAGTTGGGAGCAAATTAAAGGCAAACTCACCCACAAAAGTTCATTTAAGCACACACCACCATATCCCGCTTTCCAACACTCATAAAAGTATTTCCTTTAATTGTATAAATAGTATTGCCTTTAATTTTCTCCCAAACCGTAGAGTAAAATGCCTTGAAAATTAATAGAGTAATAGTCAGGGTTACTGAGAGCACAAATTCGTATACAGAATATGCAACCCTATTAAGGAAAATTTTTTATGAGTGTTTGAAAATGGGACATAGTCCAAGTGTCTACTTTGACATTTGTGGAAGTTTACCTCTAATTTTCTACGAAACTGTACAGTAAAATGACATGGAAATTGATACAGCTCTAGTCAGCATCACTCTGAACATGAATCAATTGAAAGAATGCACAAACCTATAAAGGAAATTATTTTAGGAGTGTCCGAAAATGGGAAATGTATAATAATTAATGTATAATACATGCTACTGCAAACATTAAAACAATCGTTTTTTTAAATCATGAAATTACATTATCTTTGTTTTAGTAAGATGGAAATTAGCATCAACCTAATTTGGGTCCCTGTGAACCCGAACCATTGAAGAAAATCATTAAAGTATTAAAAAACGGCTTTTTGAATGTCTTTACATCAATTTTGACCGCTCCCAGTACTCTGCCAGTACCCATTTCGTACCCATACCATAAGTGCACTATTAGATGCACACACTGAAGAAATGTGCGGCTGGCTTGACCGTGTATTTTCGATTGTTGCCGTAGTTCCGTAACTTTTACGCGACACTGATTAGCTGTGCAATTGAACCCCATCGCCTTCATCTTCTCGCTAATCAATTTAAACACTTCAGTGTCTTTGTGTGTGACCACAAGCAATTGAGTAATTTGGTCATTTGACCATATTTTGATGAGGGCTTTCAGCTCCTCATCTGCCCCGTCTGTTCCAATGACAGTATAATGAATGGACGAACAGATGCCATTCATTCCTATGAAGTCAATTAAAAGCATTTTTTCAGTGGTAGCCAAGCGTACTGCACAGCCTCACGCTGAGCGTGACAAGGTAGATGTGACGTGAGCAACGTGTCTGAACGTTGTAATAATTTTCATAGCTTTGCCAAGAGAAATGTGAATCATAACAAATCTTGCCTCTTGCAGAGAAAGAAGAGCATGAGTAGGAGTTGTCCATGAGTGTAAGAGCAGGAGCAAGTTTTGGTAAGAATTCTGATTAATTACTTTGTAATTTTGACTTTATGCCTCCACGTACTTTCCGATTGCCTGTGAGCTTCTCCTGGACTTTACAGTAATTTCTCTACTGTGCGACAGTAAGTCGCATGGTTATGACACAATAGTTAGCATATTTTCACAAAAATGGCTGCTACGGGACCATAACATGAGATACAAGGTTTGGATACAAGCTTTTTATATATTGTCCTGTGTCTTTAAAAATAAACAATGGACAAATAGAGTCTTTAAACGCTATATGTAAATATATTTGCTGTCAAAGTGACCCCTAAACTGAATGGGAGTCTATGGAATGCTAACGTGAGGTGATAGCCAGGTAGCATCAGAATCCACCCAGGGCTGCTTCAACTTCCGGGTCAAAGCCCCTTGGTTTGTTTGTTTGATCCACACCAGAGTTTGTTTGTTTGATCCACACCAGAGTTTGGATGAGCTTCCACACCAGCCCAAACAAACCCGACTAACTATCCGACCAAATGCTCCAGGGTTCGATTTAAACGGACCAAACGAGGAAGTTGTGAAAGCGCCCTAAGACTCTTGTGACCATCTGATGAGATGGGGTAGTTTAGTAATAGTTTAATAAAATAACATTATCATCACTGTATGATGACTTTGCTCTCAATATGAATGTTCAGACTACCTGGCTACACTAGGGAGAAATAACATAAACTAGGGATTAGGTGGGTTTGTTTTTTGAACCCAAGTTCTTCACGACCACAGGCAAGTGTTCTATCCAATACCCCATCACTACCTTAGATGTAAACTGTCTTTAAACTGGCAAACATGTGTTAGCTGTCAGGTGTAAACAAATTCCAGGGAATCAGGTAGTAAGTGTGTATGAATAAGGAGATTCTTATAGTTTTTACTGCTATTCACAAACTGGACTAAGCTGCATTACTACTGTAATTCAACAATCATAACATTTTTCTGTCAACTAATCAATAATATTATTAGTTAAATCGGAACATCTCTTAACCTATCTACAACTAGACATTATTTTATTATTAAATTGCACATCAAAAACACGTTTCCACCACCCATGTATCATGTGGCAGCTAAAGACTTGCAACTTTGTCAACTGTAACCTGTGGCAAACAAACAACTAAATACATGTTCTGTGTTTTAAACACTTCATTAATCTAAATTCAGGTAACAATAATGAATTCAAAATGTAATCATTACAAGTCACTATCGAAATCACCCCAGGAAGTACTGAGAATGGTCGATACTACTACGCTCAATACATTTTATCAGGCAGGGAGAGTAATGTAACTTTTTTTAAATACAAAGGAAGGTTGTATTTAAAAAAATATATATATATTTTTTGCTCCCATAGTGGAGGTCAGTGCATGTATTTTAATTTATAGTAAGATATCGAACAGGCCCTTAACTCTACATTATCCAAATTGGGCCTTACAAAATGAAAGACTGAGAAATGCACACTAAGCCCTTCAAATGTTGGCATGCCTTCATAAAGGTATATCAATCTGATTTATGTTAATGTTTTTGTGTAGCTGACTCTTACATTGCCATCCAGACTTATTTTGCCATCTCAGATCAGCTTGATCTGAGAAAAATCCAACTAATAAACAAAACAAATAAATAAATATTATATAAAGTCTTCTGCTATAATGTTTGATCAGGTGGAGGAACATATGACAAATGATCTGAGGTGATTTATTCATGCAGAATCTCTCCAGAGTCCTTGGTCGTCTCTTGTGGACTCTACTTTTCAGCTCACCCCACAGGTTTTCAATAGGATTTAGGTCAAAGGACTGACTGGAATGGCCATTGTAAAAGCATAACAATGTGGTAAGTAAGCACTTTCTTTGTGTGTCTTCATGAACTCCTTAGATCGTTGTACAGTTGAAATATTCAACCATAACCAAGAGTTAGCCACCTGGCATAAGCAGATTTTGCTATAGAACGTTGTGGTACTTTACAAAATCTATAATGCCATGTATCCTTAACTTTTACTTACAGCTTATGAAAGCAAAACAGCAGCACAATGTCACTAGTCCATCACCTCGAGTCACAATACGGGTACGTTTTTTTTTACATTAATTCTCTTCTAAACCAAATCTTGTGTTTCTGGCTGCGAAAGTTGTATTTTTTTCTCATCTCACCATAGAAACGGATTTTAATTTAAGGTTTAATTATGTTTAGCAAACCGCAGCCACTGAGGTTTTTATGTGTTGATCGGAGCAAAGCTATTCTTCTGCCAAGACATCCAAACAGCTTGTTCACGTTCAAATCCATGTTGACATAATCCAACGTGAAGACTAAGGGACTGTCTATGAATTAAAAAAAGCAGTTTGGATGCTGAAAGAAGGGAGGAGCTCATTTCAATGCAAAAGTTGGCCATAGCCTAATCCAAATTTTCAGAAAAAAAAAAGAGACTACTGGTAACTTCAGCAGTTGGGAAGCACCAAAAATACAAAGGCCAGCTTAGCATTTGCTAGAAAATACAGAAATCAACCAGCAGAGCCTTATCAAAGTGATGGGAAGGCAAAACTGTAAAGAGAAAGAAGGAACAGCAAATGATCAAAACTCACCACCTCATCTGTGAAGCAATGAGTAGGAAATGTTATGCCATAGGCATGCATGGCTGCGTCGTGAATGGGCTCACTTGTCTTTATTGATGATGTAACACATGATGGCAGCAGCAGAATGAATTCAGAAGTGGACAGAAGAATCTTGACTACCAATGTACATGAAAATGCAAGCATCATTTGGCGACACTTGAGAATTCAACAGGACTATGACCCAAAATAGTGCCAACGCAGCCAATGAGTTCATCAGTGGAAAAGTGGAACAATTTAAATTTGCAAAGTCCATCCCCTAATTTAAATACGATTGAACAAGCATTGTTTGCTAAAGAGTAAAACTGAAATCAGATTTGCTGTAGTAAAGGCTTGGCAAAGGATGATACCATGAGTTTGGAAATGTCAATGGGATGCAGACTCACTGCTGCTATTTCATACGGAAGATATGCCACTAAATACTAGCTTTTTCCTTTTTACATATGCTGTTGAATTGTCCCAAAACATGTGGGAGATGAAGTTGTTAATTTGCTGTCATTAGTTGGAAATAATTATAGCTATTTATTGGAACAGACTTAAAGGTGAATGTAGGTACTCTTGTCATATTCATCTTTGAATCATGTTTTAAAATGCCTTAAGTGTGCATCACAAACGGCAATTTTGACCTTACTGTCCCAACACTGATGTAGGGCATTATACTTTTAGTGGCACCAATAAACATGAAACATGGATTTGAGAGATATTATGTACAGCATATTAACTTCTTTCAGTAATTCTACGAAAGTGTAGATTTCACTAATATTTTGAGTGAAGCTGATAAACAACAAATTGAAATTTGTCAAGGCAGTTTGTTCTCATCTTTATCAAGAATAGAATTTACCTTTCATTTGACAAGTTCATGTTAAGGTATACAAGGCGGTGTCAAGAAACTTAAATACCAGTTGTGATGTTTTTTTTTCCAGGTCAGCCTGGTGTATAATAACATGATGATACAGTTTCAAGACAGCCTTGTGTCTAATAACATAGCAATACACTCCAAAAATCCTGTCATAAAAATCTTGTTCCATTGGCAAAAAGTATATTTATCTTGTATTCAGGTCAAAAATGTTTTAAATAAGACATATTTCCTTAACAAGCTATATTTGTTTTAGATAATAACACTTGTTTTTAGTATATATGCCCGGAAAATCAGAGAAATTTGTTTTTGTTCCATTGGCAGATTATTTTACTTATTACAAGTAAGAAATACCTCGTATTCATAGGTACATTTTTTGCAGCGATAATTCCTTCTTATCTTACTCCCTCCTTTCCCCCATCTCTCCTTCTCAGAAGAAGTCCTTGGATGCGGCCTCCACAAAGTTGGGTGCAGCCATGAGGATGGCGATAGTACAGATGATGTTGAACACGCTAAACCCCACCAGACACAGCCGGTCAATGACTGCTGCGGCAAACTGCCACTGCTCTGCAACGCTCACCCTGCGGTCCTGCTCACGGAAACGATCAGCCAGAAACCGCACCTCCACAAGCAGGTCCTGGAGTTGGGTTTTCACTACCCCGGCATGGGACCCACCGCTCAGGGCATGGCCTATCTCTGATTCCCCTCCTCCAGACCCGGCCTCCACACAGCTAAAGCCAGATCCTGAAGATCGAGGGCCAGGATCCAGAGATGGAGGGGGTTGCGGCGCGGGGTTCCTGAACTTTGTGGAGGAATGTGTGAGGTTATGTTGATTGGGGGTATCAGAACCCTGTCCTTCTCCTCCTCCTCCTGCTCCTCTTCTCCAGGTGACAGCAGGGTCTGGTTCAGGGGGTATCTGGTAGCCCATATAAGGCAGGTGTCCGTTGGTCAGAGGGTTGGACATTAAGGGGTGATTGGGGTTTGGGTGTTGGTCAGGGAGCGGCTGGTGATTTTGATTTGGGTTAAGCTGGGGGTTCGAGTTTGGAATAGACTGGAGGGTAGGGTTTGATAGTGGGTATGTTAGGGGCTGGGTGAGCTGGCTAAGACAGGTCTGTAGTGAGTTGAGGCTCTGGGGAATGTTGTTGGGGACTGGGGTAGTGGAACAAGCAGATGGACTGGTTTTGCTCTGCTGGTTTAAGCAGCTGTGCTGGGATTTTAGTTCTCCCCAATCTCCTGGACGCTTCATTCTCAAAAACCAGGGAACCCACTGGAGGAGAACCAACTGTGCCTAAAAGGCGAAGCCAAATAAGAAAGATTAATTAGACACGTACATACAACAAGTAATGCCATTCATTTTAGTATGGTGGATTAATCTAATTCGTTGTTATAATTTACGTTTATTTTATCAGATTTAGTGTTAGTAGGTGGTGCCCTGAGCCTGAACTCTGAGGTGACTCAACAGTGCCCATGGCACCCCAAACATATCCTCACCATACTGCTCATGTTTAGACTGAACAGACAGGTGCAATACATTTGTGAATTCAAGATATTACTACTATTTTCCCCAATATCAATTGTAAACCTAAACATTCAGTCATCCTGGAGACCAGCAAAATGTCCCTACACAGGAAGATCTTTCAAACAAGTATACACACTCAAGTAACAGGCAGAAAGCCTCACCCATTGGGGCATGATAGAGAGCCTCAAACATTTCGGCAGGTAATGTGGTAGTATTTGCATAAAAATTGATGATTTTAATAGGAAAGGCATTGTATTTGCATGTATCAATATCACACACACAGAAAATCAGTATGGTAAACAATATAATTTTTCATTTACTATAAGAACATCTTGTAATGAAATGCATTGAAATACCATTAGTTAGGAATAAAGGCCTCAATGCCTCACAATGTTTTGTAGAAAGTTCTGGATTCTGTGCCGCGAATATTTTCTGATAAGCGCTTCTCAGAACACGTCTATACAAATTAACATAAAGGGCGGACCAATTACGTCATGGGATGAAACAGTGAAAGATAATGGTGGAGAAAGTTACAAGTTGTTCAGAACCACCCCAGTGATTAACATACTGGGCCAGGTGATAAGGATTGGTATAAAAAGGGATGTTCAATATTATGAGGTCAGTTGTTTCTGCAGAATAACTCTGCGTTATTATGTTTCAATAAAGTCTATTTTGGACTGGGAAAACTGCTGCAGTCTTGGTCTTTGTCCTGAGCAAGAGAAGAGAAGATTCTCTCCACCACAGTAACAGATAGAGAGCCTCACACATTGGGGCAGGTAACAGACAGACAGCGCCACCCATTGGGGCAGGTAACAGACAGACAGCCTTACCCATTGGGGCAGGTAACAGACAGACAGCCTTACACATTGGGGCAGGTAACAGACAGACAGACTTACCCATTGGGGCATGTTTCCACTGTTTTGGTCGTGGTGATGGTACTGAAGAACAACTACCGTCGCCACCACGGACATCCCTACGGTAATCATGGTACTCACAAAATACTGACCTAGAACGAAGGGAAACTATTATAGTCCAGGTAGAAACACACACAATAACACACACGTCAACACAGTAACACACCGATCAGTGGTATAGAGTCTGAGGTAGGGGGCATGATCTCAGCAACCAGTAACATGAAGACTGTCAGAGAGAGAAGAACTGTGATGCCTGGAGAGAGAAGAAAAGAGGAATCAAAGGCTGGCAAAATATTTGGCTAGTACTACAGTGCATAAATATTCACCCCCCTTGGATGTTTACACATTTTGACAACCTGGAATGAAACAGGATTGTATTGGGATTTTTACCATAGGTAGGTGGCATGCAGAGCCGGCTCGAGGCATAAGTGAACTAAACGGCTGCCACCAGGGGGCCCCCAATCGAGTGCACAGGTGACTCCGCATGGTGGGAGGGGGCCCCCAAATCAAATTCTGCTTAGGGCCCCCAAAAGGTTCGGGCCGGCACTGGTGGCATGGCTTGGTGGTAACTCCCCCCATAGCCAAAGTGTGGGAGTATAGCCAAAGTAATCATGGAACCATCTTAATTCATCCTCTGGATGAATTAACTTTGCTCCTCTCTTGCTGTTAGTAGTCCGAGAGAGGGTGCAGCCCTTTTTTCTCCCTGCTTTGATTTCGAATTCCCCTTTTCTTAGGCTGCTTCTTTCTGTCACAAGGTATTTTGGTGGTTGTTTGGTGTTGGAGGAAGGGAGACCTGGCAGGGTGTGAAGTTCTTCAGTTTTAATTCGATAATAATAAGTAACATAAATACATAAAAATTAAATAAAAAATAATAAAATATATTTTGCTGGAATAGGCTGAAGAAACGGTATAAATACTGCACAACAAATATATACACATGAATATATATGTTTACTATGCTCTAACGTGGCAAAGATGCATTAACAACTATACTGAGCTTACCCCTGGCTCGATTATACAATATATTTTACTTACGACACATATAATAAAATACATCGGATGATCGTCAGGTCCTTAATCACACAGCAACAACATAACAGGGAAATTAATCCACAATGATGCACACCAACCCTCTAGAACACTGAAACCATAGAGCCTCCTTGATTACTAATCACCAACAGGATTAGTAATTACCCTTCTCATGCCTAATGATGATCTACCCAAGTGTAACCGACTATATAGCTCAGTGCCCAGAAGGTGGTGCACCAAAAGCCATCCATTTTATTTTATTCTATCAACTCAACATAGTCCATAATCCATATTCAATTACCATAATTATCACTATCCATTTGAGTTTATATGCCACAACATGCATAAGTCTCTGCTATGTCGTGACACCTACTTCATTCCAGGTCACTACAAAATGTGTAAATGTCCAAGGGGGTGAATACCTATTCAAGGCACAGTATGTATAGGGACAAATTAACAGAAACACCTAATAATATATTACTATCTCACTAGCCAGGCCAATATCCCTTACAGTATCAAGAAACCCGTGATTATTCCAGTTCCCAAGAGTGAAATTGTCTGACCTAAATTACTACTGACCCATAGCACTCACTACCGTCATCATGAATTGCTTCAAGAGACTAGTCAAAGATCATGAAATCCCCTTCCCCAAATCGCCAACTGCCCAGAAAGATCCACAGAGGATGTCCTTTCCAGTGCACTGCACACTGCCATTACAGATACCATAATGCATATTTGCCCTCAGATGGTGAAGGTTGGTAGCATCACCTCATCCACAATGATTCTCAACAGGTGGACCCCTCTGTACTCTGTCCCTTACTTCACTCCCTGAACACCCATAATTGTGTGGCCACACACAGCTCTAACTCCATCATCAAGTTCGCTGATGACACAACGGTAGTAGACCTCAACTCCAACAATGATGAGACAGCCTGCAGAGGAGGTCAGCGCGCTGTCAACGTGGTGCCATGTCAACAACGTCTCCTACAACTTTAGCAAAACCAAAGAGCCGATTTGGGTTTACATATTAAATAAGGACAAAGACAGCCCCCATTCCCATCACCCTAAACATCATCATCCCTAAGTTGCCCCTCACCCTTCCCCTCTTCTCACCCAGGCCGATCTTCTCCCCAGAACGTGCTGGTAGCAGGAACACTAGTAAGGTCAGGGAGGAGATGAGAACACAGGGGAGCAGGAGGTTGAGAGCGTAGAAGAGAGTTCTCCGCCGAAGTGTCACAACAAAGGTCACGTCAGGGTAGGGCTCTGTACAGCAATCATAGAATATCTCATGACGACCTCCTGGTACACCTGGAGCCGAGGGGGAGCAGGACAGAGGGGTGAGAAAGGAAGAGAGTAGAGACAGGAGGCAGAGGCTGTGTTGGCGGTCAGACCCGCATCTCTCACCCAGCAGCTCCCACTCTCCATTAGACATGTATCCTGACAAGTCTGCCTCGTTCATCTGGAGGTCCAGCAGCCAGCCATCAAACGTCCAAGAGCCAAACTTCAGATCACAGCGCTGGACGTCGAAGGGAAACCAACGCACGTCCACATTACACGCACTGCTGAAAATACCTGAGAGAGAGAGGTGTTGAAACCGGGGGGGGGGGGGGAGTGATAAAATGAAGACAAAACAAAACAAATTTGATAGAACAATGTTACCTGACTAATATTGACAGTCCCTAAAATTATTTTTGATACATTTAGATCAAAGCAACTGTGAAGTACAGACATACCTGGAGGGAGGTATTCACAGAAGCCACTGGAGTTGACCAGCACATTGCTCTTAAAGGTAGCATCAAACTTCTCATGGGCACTAAGAAAGACACAGCAACACAGAGATTGGAAAGTGTTTGTGTGTTTGTGTGTTTGTATGTGAGTTTGTGAGTCAAACAGATGCCGGTTTGGTGTCGTATAACCCATTGTTCCTATACCTAACCTCTGTGACCCATTTCTTGTAGATACTGTGCACATGACCCCCCTCCTTGACAACGTCACACCATTTAAAGGTTGGTTCACTACAGTATTTTGGCAAGATTTTAAGCTATGGCGTGAGTTTACTGGTGTGAAACCCACCTGTTGTACAGTAGTATATCAGGTATCCAGATCTGGTCAGTGGTGAAGCGAAGGCTCTTGACTCCGGGGTACTCTGACTGGTTCCACTGAAGGTAGTGGTCATACCATTGCTATAGAAGTCCAATTCATTAATCAATTAATTTAATTAATCTGATGGATCAAATCAGATCAATTCACATTCATTGTGATTTCAATGAATTTACAAATCTGGAGAAATATGTAGGGGGCCACACACACCTGCATGGTAACACACACTTATAACACATTCATTGTAACACTTACACACTTATTACACATGCATGCCCTCACGCCACACACTTACCATCTGCAGCCAGGCATTAGTGGTGAGGATCTGGTTTTTCTCATCCTAGAATTAGAGACAGTTAAATTAGTATAACACCTGTAATGTGATTTGTGTGTGATGTCAATAACTGCAGGCAAGTATCCCTGTGGGCTTTGATTTCCAAATGCTTGAGCATGCTGTCTATAAAAAATGTTTTTGTTTTCTCCAGAACAACTCTTCAACCCTAACCAATCAGACTTTATGTGTCACTCAATATAGAACGCTGTCCTCCAGATGGCGGGGGGGGTGCAGGACGGGGGCGGTTAGAGTCTAACCATACTATGTTACACAGGCTCTGTATTCTGCACTCTACATCTGTCTCCTTTTAAAAACTCACTCTAGAGTTGGAGTAATCTCGATAGTCCTCGGGTGTTTGTGGTTGGATTGAAAAAAATTCCCAATTGTCTTTTGAGACATTGCTAGCTAGTAGCGCTGATGTAGTAGTATTGTGCAACTTGTGTGTGGGCTCGGGGCGTGAGTGTGCGTGCTGCATAGACTGAATCGTAATCACGTGATTTGCATCGAGACAAATCTGATTGGCCAATACGCACTGAAGTAAAATCCAATAATTTTTATTAAATAATTAAAATTATAAAAATCTAAAACTATCCCTGTCTTCATCCCACACCCCAGACATCACATAGAAATTGTTGTGGAACAGAAACAACCAGAGATATTTAAAAGCAGCACCCCTGCTTCCCGCGCCTCTGCTCTCCTCATTAAATATGCTCTTCCTCCTGCATCCATCCACTGCCTTCAACAGTGTAAACCATCTGATCCTCTCAAGGCTGGGCAGGGTGTGTTGTGACACTAGCACACATCCTGTCAGCCGCCTGTCTGTCAGCTAACTGGCCACTCCCGCCAAGGCTTCATGACATTCTCACATGGTCTCGCCTAGCATTGCTATGCTGTTGGAAATCAGGTTATATTCAGCAGTTACTTGCTATGAAAGGTTCTTGTTTAAAAACAAAATGGAGTAAGGCCTTATTTCACACAGCAAGTGACACAAGTCCTACTCCAGCTAATTGGGCCATGTAAAACAACCTGGAATTACCACTCTTAGCTGGCCTCAACCATAGTCCACCTGGCAGACCTACTGTCATCTCTGCCTGGTGGCTACTGATGCTACTGCTCACAGCCAACCTGTTTGTTCCTGTCCTTCCTTGGAAACCTGGTTCTGCTGCTGATCTGGATTCTACTTTAAAGAATCTGGACACTACAGTTTAAACGTGCTTCCGCTACAGGGTCATGGTGCTTGTCTACTAAACAGTATGGTGAACTGTTGTTTCCTAAAGCAGTGGTTCCCAAACCTCTCCTCGGGGACCCCCAGACAGGTCATATTTTTGTTTTCACCCTGAAATGTCACAACTGGTCCAATTAGTCAACTACACATTACAACTTTGACTAATTGAATCAGGTGTGCCATTTCAGGGTTAAAACAAAAACATGGCCTGTCTGGGGGTCCCCGAGGAGAGGTTTGGGAACCACTGTCCTAAAGGACGGCAGCTCTGCTCAGCTCAGTCAAGGCTCCTCTCTCTCCTGACACCCTAGTGGATATTATTGGCTTTAAATTACTGAAATGTAAATGTAAATTGATAAGATGTTAGTGTACCACATCCATGACTTGTAAAAGCGTGTAGGAGAATCGGACAGTCAGAGGTAGAGAATCGTTTGCCACAGGTCTCTCCATTCGGTTGTAGTCCCTCAGTAGCTTCTTCAGTAGATTACGCTGGTGGGGACCTTGTTCAGAGACTGGGAGGAGAGGGATGGGGTACAAAGGAGGTAGAGAGGTAGAGAGAAAGAGAGCGAGAGTAAGAGAGAGGGTAACCAGGGAGCCAATAGTTGGAAGACAGAGGTGAGAGCATACATATAGTCACACAATCTTTGATGCGTCTCTGGTATGGAAATAACAGGCAGATGCAGGCGAAATACGTAGTTTACTAGTGTAGATATCACAAGTATCCAGAACTCAGTAGTAGGGTACGTAGCACAAATACATTGAAAACACACGGTGGTGGGCCGTCCGGGCCTGCAAGGCCTTCTCTGCAGGCCCAAAGATAGTCAGAATCAGAAATGAATTTTTGTACTTTTTTTCATTAACACTTTATATATTTTACAAAGTTCATTTCAATTAGTCTATAAGGTAGTTTCATTGCTACAGTACGCTCTGTTCAGTAGCCTTGCTTTTAGCGCAGCTTATATAAATGAAAGCTTTTATCCAATAAGATTTTTTCATCTGTGTTGTCTCCGGGTAGACTAGGGCATTCAGAATTCCGAGTGAATATCGTCTGCTGTTGAAGCCCATCAGAACCATGTTTTTTATTGTCATATTTTTAACCAATCAGATTTCGACTTTACCATGTTGGGTGTTTTCTTTGACCAACTAAAGTGTTTCTGCAAGCCTAGCCTTACGTCAGCATCATTTCTGTTGCTGATAGAGCAGTGGCAGTTCAATAAAGTTAAAAAAAAATGTTAAAAAAAGTTTGCCATCCGAACAAGAACTAGCTTACACCTGTCTCAGATTTCTTTAAACTTTTAATTTTTAGATTGTTAGATTTTTTACTTTTAGCAGTAGATGGCTTTTTTAGCAGTAGATGGAGGTGAAGAAGTAGCTTTGGTGGCAAATATGGGACTGGGCAGGATCGACTCTCAGCACCGGGCATGATCTTTTATTGGAACTTAATGCAAAGATGTGTGTGTGGTAAACCTGCATGTGCATATAATCCGCAGTTTGTCTGCAATCTCTGGGGAAGTCGGTTGAATCCTGATTGTTCCTTCTGGCATTTTTGCATGTTTGTGGTGTTGTGACTGGGTGTTGTGAGTTAGATCTTGTTTAATTGGTTAGGACAGATTTTGGCTATACGATGGCTACAATATGTGTAGTGCGACATCTTGTCATAGTGTGTAATAGTTTTACATTCTTATGGTTTCAGTCATGTCGGGTCAATTAGTGTTTGTAAGTCTCATAGATGTTGAGCCTCATGTTAAATAACCTTTATCGAGTGGAATAAACTTATCTTCACTATGAATATGGGGTGGTTATGCCGAATGATAATAACCTATAACCCTAGAATGTCATTGTGAGGTTATTATAATGCGTTTTTATTTCGGGAAGATAGTGAAGGCCTAGGTGTAAAATGCATGGCCTGCCACTGAATACACAGTAACACAACGACTAAACATGTGTCTAAACATTTAATTGGTCCTATAAAAGTATGGTACGAAGACAAAAGACGTAAATGTAAAGGTGACAGTTTTCATCAATGATGAGATCCCCAGCCCACCGAACTGCAACCCCTCCCCACTTCAACTATGCCTCGATATCCTGTCCATAAATACTACAAACAGGATTGGTGAAAAAGAGCAACCCTGGCGGAGGCCAACCCTCACATGAAACGAGTCCGACTTACTGCCGAGAACCAGGACCGGCGCCACTGGGGGGCGTGCCCCCTCACCGGGACTCTCCCGCCCCCTCAGACCACCATTAATGTTAAAGGAATTTTTATGATAAAATATGTTATTTAAAAATTCCATTTGCCAATTGCATTTTCTTCCTAGAGTGAATATTAACAAAAATAAACAAGAATGCTTTATCACAGCTTAATCCATCTGGATCTGATCCCATTTCATCCTCTTATTTCAGTCGTCTGACCAGGGCTCGAAATACACGGCGTCCCGAAAATGTCTGGGATGGTTTATAACCAACTTTGGGACGTTTACGGGATGATGGCCAGTATATATTCCAATTAGACTTTTGGGGAACAGTGAAGAATCATGCATTTGTGAAAATTGATTGTATTAAGTTTTGAACCATTTCACAAGATTAATTTTTAATGACCAAAAACACCAAGCCCTAAAATATTTTTATATGAAAGGGGCAAGTTCACAAGAGAAATTGTATTTGTAACAAATAGTAAGTATCTAACAGAAATTCAGAAGGGTCAATCACATTAAAACAAAACAAAAAACATTTTACTGTTTTTTTACCTTTGCCTAACTTCAGAATAAAAAAACATTTAGCTAAATACCTTTGTCTAAATTAGATCGTTTTTGTGAGTAGATTAGTCCACTATTATTATTATGGCATGCTGACTGAACTATATCAGCTGTCAGAAAAAAAAAATGTTGCTGAAGTTCTCTGAAAATAAAGCCCACACACATCACATTGATACCCGGAATGGCGCGACAAAATTACATAACGAAGTGCTTTGAGCTGTAATCAGCCTCAAATGCAACAATATCATGTTCTAAAACAATTTTTTACATTTGAGTTAGTAGGCTATGTACTTATTAATCTCAGGTCAAAAAGATCATACAACCGTTTTCTCTAGAGTTACTTTCTCTACAGCCGGGTAATTCGCATTCTAATAATAATATGCCTATTTTACCAACATTGAAATGGTTTTCTAAGATTTTACATTTATATAACCTAAATTATTACATAGCCTATATCACCTTGCAATTACCATATGGTCAAATACGATTATTGTGAATTATTTTTAAATGTCCTGACATGCATGTTAAACCTGCATTTCTTTTGTTTTCGGTTTTCAAAAAAGCTTAAGTCACAGTGATATTTTTGCAACTTCAGATATTTCGTCTTTAGCTATGTTTTACCATTATGATAAATATTCATCAATTAGGCCTAATACTAAAAGAATGCAGCTCGTTGGGAATAGTAATCTCAAAGGTAAAAAATATTGTTGCGCTTGTGATTATAAATAATATATCAACTTTTAAGCTGAATTATGATCTGCTTCATAAGACTTGTGATTAAACATGTGCGTTTGTAACCAGTGTTTTATGCATGTTATATTTTACTGGCCAGCATAGGCGTAAATTTAGGGTGGGACGGTAGGGACATGTCCCCACCAATATTTAGGAAACATGTAATTGTCCCCACCAATAATTGCGATTCTAAACATATTTTTTTCATTCTGTTAACTATTTCTGCTCCACAATTGGTTCAATCTCTTAATAGCAGCGTTACTCCTGATTGGCAGGAGAGCGCTGATCACAATGTGTAACAGCCTGTCAGCTAACAGTGGGCAGGTGAGCGTCGAAACCAGTGGTATACAGTCAATGGTCGAAACGAGACTGTGAGAAGAGATTTAATTGCATTTTGGCAGGCTACTCCTGTAAGCTATACTTTAACATTGAGTGAATAATAAACGATACAATCGAATTATATTACACTTGTGTATATTATTGTTGAAAATGTATAGTATTTCTAACGTTAACGAGCCTTTGCTAGCTCTGGAACACAACTACGGAATTGTCTGCTTGCTAGCTATCGGACATTCATTTGTCTTGTAGTTGCGGTCGAAGCTGTGCTAGCTAGTACCTGAAAAAGGATTTGTTAAAATCATCATACCAAACTGCTTATTTTAATGTTTTTTAGATGTTAACAGAATGGCTCCAAAAAACGAATTACTGATATAAGGTCCTTCACAAAAAGACAATGTGTAAGTAGTATAAATGTCTAGCTTTACATTGTTAGTTACAACTAGTTTACATAGTTATTAACTTATTGGACTGTATACTGTGTCATTTATCAGACAAATGAAGTTCCAGGTGATCCAAGCAGCAGTAAAGAGACAGAAAGAGAAACATGGTCACAGGTGAGGTCTTAAATAATCTAGTAGTGATTATGACAGTAAGTGTTGAAATTGATTATGATATTGTTTCTGAGGCACAGTGTGTTCATACTAGGCTAAACTAATGCCATAAAGAAATACTCAGAAGAGCAATTGTGTATATACAGTGGGTGAAATAAGTATGGAACATGTCACAATTTTTCTCAGTAAATATATTTCCAAAAGCGCTGTTGACATGCAATTTTCACCAGATGTTGGTAACAACCCAAGTAATCCATACATACAAAGAA
>JACXGM010008349.1:0-16651 GCA_016801145.1 Umbra pygmaea
AGAGAGAGAGAGAGAGAGAGAGAGAGAGAGAGAGAAAGGGGTTGGTAGGTGAAGTTAATTGAAAAAATCCAACATTTGTCTGGTCGTTTCCTCACCATAAAATGAAAAAGTGTGTCTGAATCATGTCTTACCTTCAGTCCTGGTTTCCCATCTTTACCATCCAGACCCTCGAATCCAGGTTGTCCCTTCAGAGGGAAGATGGGTGTGGTTCACACAGGAAAATGAGGCAAGAGCATCCATCAAACGCATATTCAATCAACATGTAACATGACAAATTAACAAAACGTCTTATGACAACCTATACAACCACAGATACTCACCTGAATACCAGGGCGCCCAGGTGAACCTGGAGGTCCGGAAGGACCCTGTGGACCTTGGGCTCCGTCGTTACCCTGACAGGAAGTAGGAGACACAAAGAATGAGTGAAAAACAGAGGGAGATCAAGAAACATAACAAAGACGAGAGACACCTAAATTTCATACAGTAAGTTAACTTCATCAGTGAATAAAACAAAATAATTGGTGTAATAATAAGAATGAATTATTACCTTTTCAGCCTTTGGACCAGGAGGGCCTTCTCTCCCCTGTTTACCAGGGGGCCCTGGGGGACCCTATACAATAAAACAGGAGTATTAAAAGCCAGTAATAGAAGCCAGTAACATTGTTAGAATTGATAATAAATCAAATGATTTTCAGCAAAATAACACATGTAGAGTTAAATTTGAGAATACTTCTTGTGAATAGTTTATATAATAATAATAGTTTGTATGCATTGGACTGATGTAACACCTTTCCAAGACGAGTTTAACTGACAATGCCATGAAGTAAACAAGACGCCTGTCACTCACCGATGTCCCTGGGAAGCCTGGTTGCCCTGGGGAGCCCTAGATTTGGGAAGAGAAAACAAATGTGTGTGTGTGTAATGTGCCTCTATGTATGTGCGTGGCAATATGTGAGCATGTATGTCTGCGTGTGTGTTCTCTTGGAAGGTAAATATAGAATGAATATTTGATTTTAGTATACCTGATCTCCCTTTGGACCATCAGAACCTGCCAGTCCTGTCTCTCCTTTGGGTCCCTTTGGACAGCAGACAGCATGACGTCATTACAACAGACATATTGATGGACAGCATGACGTCAACACAACAGACATATTGATGGACAGCATTACTTCAACACGACAGACATATCGACAAACTGCATGACTTCAGAGTGACAGACATATAGACAAACAGACAAGCATAACTTCACATGACAAACATACCACAGACAGCGTTACTTCAACATGACAGACATAAAATAACTGACAGCATCAATTCAAGATGACAGACACACTATAGACAAACAGACAGCATGACTTTAACAGAAAAAAACAGACAGACAGCATGACTTTAACATTAGAAAAAGACACATCATTACTTTAACATGACAGACAGACAGACAGACAGACAGACAGACAGCATGACTTTAACATGACAGACAGACAGCATATATTTAACATGACAAACAGACAGACAGCATGACTTTAACATTAGAAAAAGACACATCATGACTTTAACATGACAGACAGACAGACAGACAGACAGCATGACTTTAACATGACAGACAGACAGCATGACTTTAACATGACAAACAGACAGACAGCATGACTTTAACATGACAAACAGACAGACATCATGATTTTAACATGACAGACAGACAACATGACTTTAACATGACAGGCAGACATCATGACTTTAACATGAGAAACAGACAGACAGCATGACTTTAACATGACAGACAGACAGACAGATAGACAACATGACTTTAACAGAACAAACAGGCAGACAGCATGACTTTAACATGAAAGAGAGACAGCACGACTTTAACAGAACAAACAGACAGCACAACTTTATCATGACAGACAGACAGACAGACAGACAGCATGAATTTAACAGAACAAACAGACAGCATGACTAACAATACAGACAGACAGCATTACTTTAACATGAAAGAGAGACAGACCGACTTTAACAGAACAAACAGACAGCACAACTTTATCATGACAGACAGACAGACAGACAACATGATTTTAACAGAACAAACAGGCAGACAGCACGACTTTAACATTAGAAAAAGACACATCATGACTTTAACATGACAGACAGACAGACAGACAGACAGACAGACAGACAGACAGACAGACAGCATGACTTTAACATGACAGACAGACAGCATGATTTTAACATGACAAACAGACAGACAGCATGACTTTAACATGACAAACAGACAGACATCATGATTTTAACATGACAGACAGACAACATGACTTTAACATGGCAGGCAGACATCATGACTTTAACATGAGAAACAGACAGACAGCATGACTTTAACATGACAGACAGACAGACAGACAGACAGACAGACAGACAGACAGACAGACAGACAGACAGACAGACAACATGATTTTTTCAGAACAAACAGACAGCAAAACTTTATCATGACAGACAGACCGACAGCATGAATTTAACAGAACAAACAGACAGCATGATTAACAATACAGACAGACAGCATTACTTTAACATGACAGACATACAGACAGCATGACTTTATCAAAACAAACAGGCAGACAGCATGACTTTAACATGACTAACAGACAGCATGACTTTACCATGACAAACAGACAGACATCATGACTTTAACATGACAGACAGCATGACGTTAACATGACAGACAGACAGACAGCAAACAAAAACTTGAAACCTGAAGGGGCACGTTCACCAGAGGACAAGATGATATTGTAATCATAGAGATGAAGGCTACAAACGGAGTTAAAAGTAGAAGTGTGGGGGACGTGGAAGATAAGGATAAGAGTTAGAAGGGATGCGTGGAAGAGTTTACAGGTGACTGAATATAGAGATCAGGGAAAAAGGTGTGTGAGAATAAGGGGGATGTCAGGATAAGGTTAAGGATGACAGATTATAAAGATGATTCATGAAAATGTGGGGACAAGGTTACATACTGCTAATCCAGCTTGCCCCTGGTGTCCTGGGCTCCCTGGTGAACCCTGTAGGAAAGTAAACATGGATGAGACACTTCTCCACTGGAATTCATTCCCCAACATATAGCGTGGTGTGACGGCCTGCAATGATTATCATGTGACCAACCGCACTGAACACATTTGGACTACATATCCCACAATGCATTTAATTGGTCCACCAGGTGATTTTTTGTTGTCATCAAGGAAGAGACTGGCTCCATGCATTGGAAGAGAGTCTGAAAACAAACAGTTAACCCTAGTCGGTGTGTTTAATGGTTTTCCTCTTTTTGTCAGTAATGTTTTGTTGTTTTTGGATTAAGATACAGTGCAGGATGATCGACGCAACAGACAATGGGAACTACCAAGTTTTGCAAGTTATTTCTATTTGGAGTCATGGCTATAATGCTGATGAGCCAGAGGCCAATCCATGCATGGTAGGATCAAACTGACTTTATAACTATGCCTCACCAACAAGATTATGCGTGCTGACATTATAACATGCACAATATTGATGGTATGGGGTGTTAGTGTCCTGATAACCTGATAAACAATACTGAACTTAAATGACAACATCTAAAAAGGAAAAAAACCTCAATGAATCAACAGGGGACATTTGGTTTGCATAGATAGAACATCTGATTATATTATGTTCTGTTTTGGTGGTTGGAAAATATTTGTGTTCTAAAGAGTGTTGTGGTATGACTAATATGAATAGGTAAGGTCTGTTTAATATATGATGATGTACTTGTAGCATGTAGGAAAGAGTATTGATTAAATATTTTGTTGCTACTTGCAAAAGGAAATAACAACTCTTAAAAGCAACGAAAACCCCATATTGGTTTTGAGTACTTATGTGTTTGTTCATTGTTTATTGTCTTAAGGGTGTATCAAGATGCAACCACTTAGATATGTCCTTTGTAATATGCTGACAATTAAAATAAAAAGGAGAGGTTTAACAAAGCTCTCTGGCAGGTTCTAACCTGTCTGGCACCCCAATACCAAGCTGTTACAGTGGACATCCGTTCCATGTCAGCTGACATCCTTGTATATTTTTAGACTATCAAGCAGAGGTTGGAATTTCCTGGCACACAAGAATACTTGAGTACTTTTCTACTCACAGTTCATATGTTTTGGGAAGTCCATATTTAAGACCAAAAAGATCAAAATATAAATCATGGTAACCAGTAAGATGTGAACTCCCTTTACCTGCTCATTTTTGCCGTATGTGAAAAGAACTCAAGTATATTCCCACCTCTGCTATAATGCTATGGAGAAGACTATATTTTTTATGGTCTGTGTTAGTTGGTATTTACCGATTCTCCTTTTGTTCCAGAGGAACCTGGGGACCCTCGATCACCTTTCATGCCCTGTGATGGAATGGATGAGTCAATGAATGAATCAATATGTTCAACATCCATCTGCAGTAAGTGTATCCATCTATGTATGGTGAAACAGGAACTTGTTGTGTCTTACAGGAAGTCCAGGTGGTCCCATAGAACCTGGGTATCCAGCAGTACCAGGTGGGCCCTGGAAGAGACGTTGAAGATGCATGAATAAAACCAAACCTTACTTGATCGGTTGGATCGTATAATGATAAGTGTCACCACGACTCACCATTTCTCCCTTCAAACCTGGGGGCCCCGCTGATCCTCTCTCGCCCTGTTGACCCTGGGGGGGTCGTTAGGGTAGGGGGGTGAGTGGGAGGAGGTAGGAGTGATGAGGGAAGAAGAAAAAAATTAAGGTCCGCATTAAAAGTAGCTAAATTAGCGTTTAAACTTTTTCTCGTTCCATCATTTCAACAATGCACTTAAGTATTCCCAAAACCCCTGGGAGGCAGAGGCAAAGTAGTGCATTAAATGAAATATGGATTACCCTGTCATCATCTGTATTATGTAGAAGCTGTACGTACACACACGCACACGCACCCACACACACAGATAAACCAGCCACCCGGACCATTCAAGGACAAAATGAGCCAATACGGAACGAGGAAGATGGCACAGTGTCTTTTCTTCCTTTACACTAAGGAGTCCTAAATTTGGATTCATCTCTTCCTGAGGTAACTGCTGCTCCCCCTGTGGGCTTTGAACGCTGGAAACGAGGATCCCTGACCATGAACAAATCACAGTGATACGCTTCGAGTCAGCCCCGCTCTCCACCAAACCAGCCAGAGGACTCATTCATTTTGAATAGTATTGATTTTCATAACGCAGTCAATGTATTTCAGACCACAACTTTCTATCGCTCGCTTTTGTGTTACACTGTCTCGGCCACTCCCCCCCCCCCCACGGCTCTGTACCTCCCCCTTCTGTTGTCTGACGCTACTGACAGCCGTAACCCTTTCAAATCCCTGTTTGGATGTATGTCTTTTTATGGCAGCTGAGTTTCATTACAATGGAAAATCCATCTTTCTCTGCTGCTGCTATTTAATCAGAGAGAAAATTAAACAAAGCAGAGCTTGGCAGACACAGATACACACACACACACACGCTCTATCCTAATGTTTAAAAATGGATGCCATGCTGGGCTTGGAACGTTCATCCATTAGCGATTTCCATTCAGCTAAAACAATGGGATAATATGGGTGGGGGGGCTGGCTTACGCTCTCCATCTCTTAGACAGGGGAGATAATTGAACAACTAGCGAGACAATGGAATGGCTTTGCCATCTGAAACAACTTTCATTAAAGAACCAGAGAGACAAAGGTGACAAGCACCGGCAGATCTCCAGGGACTGGTGCTCAACTCTTGCTCACTGTGTTGACGCTCATTCAAAGGAGAACAGAGATACTGTGTGAAGAACAGAGACACACATAGACAAGGAGAAACAGACAGACAGACACACAGGCAGAAAGAGAGAGACATAAATCCATACAATCCCAACGCCCAGGTTTGGGGTAAACGGGAAACTCACAGGTAAGCCAGAGGGTCCTTGAGGACCGGGAAAACCAGGAGGACCCTGTGGAAGAGAAGCAGGCAATAAGACGGGCAGCTAAAACAACTCTCCAGTGTTTTGGTGTTCTTGTACCTAAGAATTCTGCAGTCTGCAACTATGACCCCAGTTACTTGTTAAATTTCACCTCAGCCTTTAAGAAACTAGTTCAAATTGTCCCTAAGGTAAGGTGGCAGTTACAGTGTATCTCTGCCCCCAGCCTGTAAATCACTTACTCAATCTGACCCCAGATGGTAAAATGCTAGACTTATCTGTCTATAGATTCTCGTGGAAATGTCCCACATAGACAATGTACCGATTTCAAAGTGTGAATTTTGCACATTCAAAAACATAATTGGCTAGGTGAAGTCTGCACCAATGTGAAATGCATGATGGGAGGGGGATTGTTTGACTGAAGGGTGGAGAATGGGGATGGAGCTGAAGTAAATATAAACCATGTGTAGCTCTGCGAAACGCCACTAGAGGGGTCTATGACCTCACATCTGAAGAACCAACATGAAGTTCATTCTGCTTAATTCCTCAACGATTAGGCTCTATAAGAAAAACAGGCCACGTAAACACAATGGACCTGATCCAACGCTGCGGAAACAGAAATCCAGGAAGTTGCCTAAGCGCTGAAATAATACAATGGGATAAGTGAAACCAGACCATCACGTCTGGGCGTCAGGTGGCTCAGCGGTTAAGAGCCGGACATGTATTCGGAAGGTTGCCGTTCGATTCATGACTGCATCAAATGTCGTTGTGTCCTTGGGCAAGACACTTTACCCTAAGTTGCTCCAGGAAGAAAGTATCTGTACATAATTTAAGTGTGCGTCTGCCGAATGACTCAAACGTAAATCATGTACATCGATTTTCCTGTTCCATGCTTGATCAGATTATTAACTATTTAAAAAAATCAATTTTTAAAATAATAACATGGATTTCCAAACTTTTGCTTTTATAGCACTGTAAGACAGATGGTTCAGGAATAGATTTGCCATTCCAGTGTGACAATCACTGTATAAACAGAAGAACATCTGTGTCCAATTAAAATGCAGGCAAGCACAAAGTCAGTAGGAGAGCCAATCCCTCCACTGGAGAATAAAGAACCCAGTAAAATCGGAACAAGCTCTGCGGCGGAGACGGGTCCTCTGTGGAGGGAACCGAAATCAGGTGAAAGATGGGCCATGGAAAACTCATGAGTGTAGCTACAAAATCCACTCAGACACCAAGCTGTAACAAAGCCTTGGTGAAGCATTTGAAGGCCTATATAAAACCCGTATAACATGTTGCAATGCATTGTCTTCTCTACAGTGTTGGTAGAGCTCACCATGTTGCCTGGCAGGCCGGCTTGTCCTCGTTGACCCTGAAGACCCTGAGAAAGAAAGGCACTTCCTGTTTGAGATTTAATATTCAATATGTTCAATATGCACAGCTTGTTATGTGTAATAACGCAAGACTTGTTATGTGTAATCACCGAAGCACTCATGCAGGCATGCACACAAAAAATACATGTACACACGCACGTTCATTTCTCTATCTTTGTGGGGCCCTGAAAATGAATTTTCACCAAAAAATCCATGTTCCCTATTTCCTAGCCCAAAACGTAACCCTATCCTTTACCCTAAACCTAACCCTAACATTACCCTAACCTTAACTGCAGTAATCTAACAATAGTGCCTAAATTTAATAGTGCCTAAACCCCAATTCTATACCTATAACCAATAGTGCATTTTTCCCTAAACCTAACCCCTGAGCCAAAACACACACGCGCACGCACGCACGCACGCACGCACGCACACACACACACACACAAACACACACACACAAGCCCTTACTGTTTCCCCTCTGATCCCTGGCTGTCCAGGTTGTCCCGGGTGACCTGGAGCCCCTGGTCCACAGTTCCCATTAGAGGTAACGATGGTCTGGAAAAAAAATAAAAATCAGATAAATAAACAGATGAAACAGCTGTGTGTATGAGAGCTGGGAGTCAATGTGAGCTTTAGATATTGTTAAAAAGTGGGTAAACATACAGGCCCCAGTGCAGACTCCGCCCTCTGTGGGAAACACTGTAACACAAACAGGGGTGAAAGGTCATGAACGGTATAGATTGGGACCAAAACAGAGTCAGAACCAAAGAGACTTGCTCCAGACTGATTCTTGAAGTGGAACTGACAGCTTTTGAACAACATATAATTGTAATAGAACATGTTGAAACACATCCAGAAATAACATGGTGCCCTTTATAACATTTTCTGATACGCAATCACAAATAAATGGACATTTTAATGCTCCGTACTTTTATAGAACTATCACAAAAGCCTAACTCCACATCATTCCCCAACATTCTAACAGCATCAGTTTCTTCTGCCAACAATGTCTTTCTTAAAACCTCATATAAAGCTGGTTTGGAAGCATTAAAACATATTTGTCATGTTTTACACACATTATGTAGCTAACAGTATGTGGTCAGCCCTACTAATTGAATAGGTTGGATGATTAGTCTTGTCTGTTTTTCTGGATTTGATTAATTCCAGTGAAGGATCATCTTAAAGCCTAAAGATACAAAGACATTTTAGACAATTGGGTGCTTCCAAATCTTTGTGGGGTCCATTAAGACATGGGTCGAAAATCTCACCCCTCAAAACCCCACTGAACACCTTTGGGATGAATTGGAACAGTGATTATGAGCCAGACCTCGAAAATTCTCTTTTGCCTGAAAGGGCACAAGTTCCCACAGACACACTCCAAAATGTTATGGAAAGCCTTCCTAGAAAAATGGCGGCTGTTATAGCAAACTCCATGTTAAGAATGGGATTTCCAACAAACTCATATGGGTGTGATTCCAGGTGTTCTCATAATTTTTATTGGATAATAATATATTATGACTGTGTATTTGCTTAAAATGCACAAAATAGTTAAAATCCATCAGTTTCACTTTACTTCACCTTAAGATTCATGAACCAAGAATAACAGGTGGGATTTTTTGATTCTACAGTCTTGTTTGGAACAGGTTACGTGTTACATAGTTCATGCCCCTTGTTCCCCGCCTTCCCTTATCACAATCGTGAGGGGCCAGGCCTAAACCAGACCTGTTACCTGTTCCACCCCTCATGTACGTCACTTTCTCATATTCATCAGGGGTGTGGCCTATACCAGACTTGTTACCTGTTACACCACTCATGTACGTCACCTTCTCATAGTCGTTAGGGGCGTGGCCTAAACCAGACTAGTTACAGTACCTGTTACACCCCTCATGTACCTCACCTTCTCACAGCCGTCAGACGTGGTCTCATCTCCTTTATCTGCCTTGGCCATGCCTGGTACTCCTGGTAGGCCCTTGGAGCAGTCAGTACCAGTACACCCATCCTGCAGTCAAGGACACACACACACACACTTATTTCTAACAGGACGTTTTAAAAAACAGTGTTTGATGTACTGTAAATTCACATTATAATGCAGTTAAAATCATGAGCATTATTACAACACAACACTGTTTCCCATAATGCACCACAACTGCGTGTCCTACCTTTCCATCACCTTGGCTAGGGTCCTCACCCTGAATCTCCCTTTGTTTAGGAAAGGTGTGGGGAGGAGCCTATGAGGGCAGAGGTCGCGTGGGGGCAGTCAGTGAATGACAGACTAAAAGGTCTCGAAGGAGAAGTGGTCCTGAGGCACTGATTTAAGATCATGTTATATTTTCAAACTCCTTAAAGATGTGGCCAAACTGGCTCATACTATACATTTGATTTTATTCATCATTTTAACTGCTTTTTTTAATGAGAGAATCACAGGATCTCAACAACTAGCAGAAGTGCATCCATATCCATTCCAGAAAACAAGATGACGTTAACCTTTTACAGAACAGACATGCTAGCCAATTACACATATTCCTCATGAGCTGTTTGTTCTAATTTGGTTTCTGTTGATCTAAATTTCTTGTTTAACTACCCATCAGGGAGTGGCTAACTCAAAACTGATCTTATATCAGCATCTAGGCAACTTCATCCTTCAATGAAAAATGTATGGGCTGGGGTACAATTGCCATTTAAGTACAGTTGACTCTTGATTTATTCACATTAGAAGCAAAACAATACACATTGAATGCAAATGTAAAATGTCTTCTCTAGCTCGCAATTTCCATATTAAAATATTAGACTACATTTGTGTACATATAAAAATAAAAAATCTCTGCAAATTGACTCCAATTAAGATATGGTACCTGTGTAATGCATTATCTTGATCTGGTTACAGTATTCACAGTATACGGCTCCAGTTATTTTACATCATGGCCATATCAACTCTTATTAACGAAAATTAAAAAATTACATCAGAAGTTGACTGTACTTGACTGGCCATTTTCATTCATTGTTCATTCATGTAAAGGGGACACTTTATAATAAACAATACATTTAGAAGTCTCAAAAAGCACAAGTGGCCCATGTAGGTCACTACGTTTGACTGGAGCTACATAGGGCACTAGAGTGCCATTTAAGATGTGTCCAAGGAGATTCGAAACGTAAAAACAAATTCTTTCAAATCAGTTTGGTACACAATTCCAGCAATGTCATTTATTTTTGTTTTATAGGCCAAGCAAATTGGGGAGGATCTGGGTTGAGCAATTAGAAAGAAAAATATAACATAGTGTACCATAATATGACATGATATCACATAGCAGACACCGTCTCAAGATATCTCTGGCCTCTCATGTAATTATTCATCACGTTCAGATTAAAGTCCTCAGAATGAATCACCTGGTACCAGAGGTGGACAAAGTACTGAGTACATTTCTGAGTAGCTCTGAGTTCACAAGTTTTGGGAAGTCCCTACTACCAAAATGACGAGGTAAAGAGAGTAGATATCTTAACAGTGACCTATAAAACAAATAGAAAGAGTAAAGAAAATATCAATCATGGTCACCGGTAAGATATGAAACCACTACAAGATGACAGGCATTTATGTTTGAGGTTCATTGGAATATTTCTTGGAAGATCAAGTGGTGACTTGATGTACAGTGCATCCAGAAAGTACTCACAGCATTTACTTTATTTTCAAAATGGATGAAATTCATTATTTCCCTTTAGAATTATACAAACAATACCCCATAATGACAACGTGAAAGAAATGTGTTTGAAATCTTAGCAAAATTATAAAAAAATGAAATAAGCACATGTACTGTACATTGTAAGCATTCACAGCCTCTGCTCAATACGTTGTTAGAGCACTTTTGGCAGCATTTACAGCCTCAAGATTTTTTGGGTATGGTGCTACAAGCTTGGCACACCTATTTTTGGGCAATTTCTCCCATTCATCTCTGCAGGGTTCAGGCTCCATCAGGCTGGGTGTGGAGTGTAAGTGCACAGCCATTTTCAGTAACAAAATGTGGAAAAAATGAAGCGCTGTGAATACTATCCAGATGCACTGTAGAACTCCAGTCACACCAGCAGTCACATTTACTTAATTATACCTCAACAATGAGGCACTTTACACAGCGAGATAACCTGTAAATGGCACGTAGCCTGGTGTCAAATCCATTTATATGCGAAACCTTTTGCCTTTGTTCAAACTTGGGTTATCAGCCAGAAGGATAAATTTGAGCTAAAATGGTGCAGACCATTAGGTTTGTTAAATGAAGACTCCATGCAATAACAGCAACTCTCAGAGAGTACAGTGTCATTATATGTCAATTATATATATTTTCCATATCCTCCTATTTAATTAATTTTATTTGTATTTTATGCTTTTTTTAATGATAGATTTTCACTTGAATTTTGCTTGTTAAATTATGTTTCTCGTGACGTTTTATGGTTTTGAAGGATACATTTCCACTAGCTATGTTAGATAGTACTTAGTCAAATCCTGAGGATAATTGTTTTTTAGGGGTATAAATCCATTGACATATAACATGCAGACAGGCCCAATAGTTGGTGGGTCTGTCTGTCTGTGTGTAGCTGCATGTCTGCATGTATGTCTGAGTGTGTGTGAAGCCACGTTTCCATTCTGAGTAAACTGAATATTGTCTCTCTCTCTCTTCCTCTCTCTCTCTGTGTCTGTGTGTGTGAGCCAATGTGTGTGGCACGCGGCTGCGATGGATGCCATTGATATGGAAAAATGCACTAATAGAGTACAGCTCTCTACAGCACATTTAAAGTATCTCACTGTACTCAGCATGACAAGGCCGCATAGGAGAGTAAGGCAAAGCTCTTTAACTCAAACTAATGGCTGCACTCACATTCACATACTGCATTTATGACACTATGGCAACAGTGTTTGTCTGTATGAGTGTGTGGGTGCATGTTTTTGGGGGCACAAGTCACTGGTAAAAGCCTTTCCGATGGGCAGAAAGAGCATTGTAAGACAATAAGTACTGTAGTTTGCACATTGTGACGACATCTATGAAAAAGAACACTAAATGTGCTAACAGGGGTACATTTTGATCCAATTCAGTAAAACATTTCATTAGATCCTAAACCTTTTTTGATACATCTGCAGTATATAGACTTTGTCATGCAAACTAGCTACCAAAAATGTTTTACCATTATGTATGCATTAGTAAGGAGGAATGAAAAATAAAACCTGCCTATGCAGCTATGCAAAAACACAATGTATAAAATAATGTGTGATAAAAGCACCAAATGTGGTACAGTAAGAAAAATATTTGGAGTCACCCTGTATTTAGCAACTACTTCAAAAAAGTAAGTCAATATATGGAAATGAATAAATATCATGCAAATTATGTCTCTATAACAAAATTAGGTTCTCATCCTTAAAATGACATTGGATCTGATTGGATAGCCCATTTTTATGACAATAAATCCAATCTCCAAAAACCCCTTTTGGCACATTTAGGGATTTAATATTTGTGCACTTTTTATTTGAAGTATAGTTACATGGAATTATTTGTCACTGTTGCACTGCCTCCCAAGCCCAGTTCAGATACATTAATTTAATACAGAGTTCAATTAATTAAACTCAAAGCCCAGTTTAATGAGACAAGACAAAATCAAACCAATTTAGAATGTTATGTTGTCCAAAGCTTATTAAAGATGGGACATTCAGATCTAGAAGATGAGATAAGCAGCTGACATGCCTCTTTATAATGACATGGTGAAACATCTAAACTAAGTTGCAAACTGTTGATGCATCAAACGAGTGTCAAAATACCAGGAACAGGTTGAAATTGTCAGATATGAATTTGTAAAATACTGTAGGTTACTGTAGCATTGTTAAATAATACACCTAGTTAGTTCTAGCTACCTAGGTTAAACCTCTACTGTTTGGCTGAAATCTGATTGGCTAAAAGACCTGTATTGTCAAAAGAATTAGCAAAATAGTATTACAATTAACAGGAGAAGTGGTACAATTAACTGTCGATAACAGAAGTTCTGAAACTAGGCTGCTCAGGTCAAATCTTAGATGGCGGTCTCATTGCATCCAGTCTATCTGAGCTGGGCTTAAGTCACATTTTACATTTTGTAAAGTTTTGTGTGAAAGGTCTACATTTACAACACAGACATACAACTTTACAATGCTCCTCCCTGCATTGGCCAATCACAAAGATGAACCACTCCTTTAGCTCCACCTCCTCTATCTGGCAGAAGTTGGTGTAAATTCCATTTTAATTCAGACAATTCAGTGAATGAATTCCATTTCTAGAATAAGAAAGTGGCATTGATTTCCATTGCTAATTATGATTTATTTTCCATTTCCGATTATTATTATTTTTTTTACAGATTCTAGAACTGGATTTTTAAATTACTTCCTGAATTGTCTCAATTAGAACAGAAATAACTCCATCCCTGCTGTCTGTTTACTTACAGTGCTCCCAGGCAGCCCCGGCTGCCCTGGTACCCCATCGTTGCCAGGGTTACCCTGAAAGAAGGAACTGATCGGGTCAATTGGTTTCAGCCAATCATAGGCTTGCCACATCCTATTCCCACAATGGTCAAGAGTGTCAAATACCCACGATTGAAGGAACAACCAAAGTGCTCTTATTTTCATGGAATGTATTTTTTATTTATGTTTTACAATTTAAATTCATTTTAAAAGTTTGTTTAAAGTCTAATTTTATTTTTTTTATTTTGAAAAATTACACAATACCAGATGAAAGACCATGCTTTGATCACATAATTCAAAATACAAATTGCCTTAGAGTTCCCACAGTAAGTATTAGCACAGTGACTATTTTGTTATTCATTTGAGGGTGTTTGTGTACATATTAATTTAAATCAATTACAAAAGATAACACATTTTTAACAGCATATTTCAGGGCACCAAATGTATTGGAATCTGGACTGAATGTTACAAAGATGCATCATGTCACATCACAGCTGAAGTCTTAAAAAAGCTGTCAATGCCTGTCTAGGGCAAAACATATGTACTTTGGGATCTGGTATTGGTGTCTGTCAACTAGTACCTTATAGGGACAAAACTCAGTGTTAATGAATAGTTGATTAATATAATTCTATGACTAACCACAAACAAAGGCTTATCAAAAAATCTTAAATTGCCTGGTAGGCTAATGAAAAATTCTAAAGTGGATGATGACAAATGCTCACCATAATGACAACAAAATATTCAGGGAAGGAACATTTGCCAGCGGACATACAAGTACAGTATGTCCCAGCCACTAGCATCTGCAACATGAGCACCTTGCATTGTAGCCTAAAGTGGCTACAGTGCAATAAACTAATACACTAGATCACCTCAAAAACAGGATATCTTCAAAAGTTCTTAAAATATTGAAAGGTCTTAAGGACAGAACATATTAACATGTTTCAAAGTGATGGCACGATGAAAGTAAACCGGGTTACCATCACATCTGTGAAATTTGGTGGAGGGGGCGTTATGGCTTGGGCATTTATGGTTTTCCCCAAAACGGACTCACTTGTAACAGCTCAAAGAAGAAGCAAATATACTCTGAAGTAAACAGAAAACTGTTGTGTATTAAAGTACAAACAAATGCCTACCAACTCATTGGATGTCACTATGTCAAGTCTTTCAGGGTTACATCCAAATTCGACTAACCAAGTTAGTCCAATAATCCAATAATTTTGGCAGACCAGAACTAAGGCAAAAAGAAATATAAAGATCACTGTAATCGGGTCTGGCAGAACATTACGAGAGAAGATGAGGCATCTGGCCAGGGTCAATGGGTCGCCCTCTCAGGAAAGCTGGTATGAGGACAAGATTCTCCTGTGTGTTATTTGTCAGGTGTCTATGTTATTCTCACTCTTTTGTCACATGATTATCCACATCTCTCACTTTTTAGCCACAGCTATAGCCACTACATTGCTAACTGTCAAGTTAAGCATTGATTAGTGTGTTGTTACCTGTCAGACACTGTTGAGTGTAAGTCTCTGTGTATGGTGTTGTTATATGTAATACGGAGTAGCATTTTACCCATTGAGGCATATTTATTAAGTGTTTTTTTTTAAAATTAAATTACTGTTTGCTTTCAGTATACACCATTTTGTCTCCTTCCTTCACACACACGGAAGTGTTACCCTTGCAAACTTCTCTGTACATGCAAAAATATTTTACCAACGACTAAGAATGAGTACTTAAAATGGATATTAAATACAACTCTCCCAATATTTAAGTTCCCCAAAATAGGGGGCCTTTGAAAAAGTATTTTGTTCTTTCTAAATGGTCAAACCTGTATGTACACAAATACCCTCAAATTAAAACTAAGAATACATATTTTAACCTCATAATAATCTTTGATTTAAAATTCAAAGCATTTTCATGAACACATTTTCACTGTCTCAATAGTTAATGAGGGCACTACTTGTCTTTATAAACCAATATTACATAGGATGTAATGAGCACTCCTGATTTACCATTGAGCACGTTGTTAAACAAAATAGGATATGCGACTGCCCCCAAAATTAGAGGAAATGAAATGATATCCAAACACTTTATTTGAAGGTCTTCTAATTTAAAATAAATTGAAATCATTAAATAACTATTTATTGATATTTTATAAGTAACCAAACCTTCAAATGAAGTTTTATCAGTATTGCCAACAATATCCCCAAAGTAGCATATTTTAATTGTAACATTTAACAATCCCAAAGCTTCCCACATAAGTTAGTGAATATTAAAAGCAGTGCTATAGTTTAACAAAGACTGACATTTAAAATGATATATATTTACATCCCTCAGAGAAAAATAACAAGGACTTTAATTAATTACATTAATACAATTTACTTTAAATGTTAACATATTTATGCAATAGTTATTCTGTCTTTGCATATTTACTTTTACTCTTGAGTAGCATGTTTCCATTAAGAATCTACAACAATAATTACTATTATTATTTAGATTTGGCCATCATTTGCATTTAGTTATTAGCCATAACCCCAAGCGGCCCAAGACAGATCCCATTAGAAAAGCCAAACCTGAAAAGCAACCGAGTGATATATAAGGTGTAAAAGCCAAAACACATAAAAAAGAGGGGGAGGAAAACCGGACGAAACGGACAAAACACAGCGAGAGACACAGAGAGTGAGTACTCCCGGTAAACGACATGAGCTGGGCAGAAAAACAGAGACAAACAGGGGAGAGAACAGAGAGAGTGATCTTGTCCTTGTTGTGTAGTAACAAATGCCCTTTAAGTTATAGTCAATGTTAATCAAAAGGAGGTGCTCCCACTACTTAACGCCTCTCCTACCTGGGGTCCGGGTGTGCCAGTGAAGCCC
>JACXGM010008349.1:16751-28980 GCA_016801145.1 Umbra pygmaea
ACGTGCACACACACACACACGTGCACACACACACACACGTGCACACAAACACACACGTGCAAACAAACACACGCACATGCACCATTTACAGGACAATTATTTGAACAAATAACATAATTAATTTACAATAAATGAAACAAATGACCATAAGCCAAATTACAGACATAACTAGTAGATGACAGAGAGACCAGACATGGCTAGTAGATGACAGAGAACAGACATTGCTATTGAATGAGGGACCAGACTTGGCTAGATGATGAAAGAGACAACAAGCATTGTTAGTAGAAGACAGAGACCAAACCTGCCACACATTTCCACCCGGAATTCCCGGTGCACCCTGCAAGGCACATGACATCACATCAGACGTTTTGCACCAACAAATATTGACACACTGCAGCCACAACATTATCGTGCAAATAAAATAAAAACGGGAACTGTGTGTGAGGGAGTGTATATTGGTTCTCTTACGAAGAAAATGTGTGGATGAACCTTAAACAGTTTAGTGTGCTTATTTATGTCTGTATCTGTGCATATCAATTAGTGTGTGTGTGTGTCCACGTAGCTCTATACTCACTGGCCCTCCTGGTCCTGTGTAGAGGGTGCTGGTGCATGAACAGTCCCCTGGCTCACCCTAAAACACATCCAGGTATCCATCACACACTGCTCAGAGACAGTATAATGTATAACACTATGGAAGATCAACGCAATGAAAGACCATGACAAAAACCAACAACAACAACAATAAAACCACAAACGAAGCAAAGGACTCCATTCCAAACTTAAATCACACAGAGAGAGAAAGCGAGAGAGATGAGAACATAGAACCGGGCACTCTACAGCTGGCTGGCCTGTGAAGTTAAGATGAGAACATAGAACCGGGCACTCTACAGCTGGCTGGCCTGTGAAGTTAAGCTGGCTCTGGAAAATTCCCTCTATGGAAGATAAATGCTGCTGTAAATTGTGTTGGAGGGGGTGCTCTACCCTCTAAAGATTATATGCCCTGGTTACCAAAGGGCAGAGTACCCTGGGTAGAGTGCTCTTGTGCTAAGGGTAGGGTACCAGGCTACATTTACCATCTGACCCTCACATCGTCATGTGATGCCTAGTTTCCAATTGTCTCTTTCATGCAAACACTCTGGATAACAGGGCTACATTACTAGAACGATAATGTAATCATACAAGGCTGAAAGACAGAGAAATAAATTAAAGAAATGTCAGAATGTATATGAAATGTGCTAATGTTTAATTAGTCCAATGACTTCACTTGTATACCTTTTTGCTATTTTGGGTTTGTATTTAGTTTGCCTTACATTGTTGTATAAATCTTTCAATTTCATCATTGTCTTCCAACTTGTCTCCATACTCCTCCCCTCTCTACATCCTCCGTCTTCTCTTCTCAATGCGCTATACATCATGATTAGCTCCTCCTACATCTCACAGTGCTTCTCTACTTCTACTGTTCCTGCAACCCAGTTCCTGACAGACTGGTGCAGTGGGTTTGATGGAGCCACTAATTAATAGCCTGATTCCTTTTCTAAAGCCTCCTTCACTTCCGTTGTTTATGATGATCTCTCATAATTGTCCCCTCTCCGACACGCTGGCTGAGTTCCCTGCGTGCGTGTGTGCGGTGTGTGTGCGTCTGCGGGGTGTGTGTGTTAATGCATCCCGTCTCATCTGTTACCCCGTGTCTCCAAACCCCTTAACGCATCGTAATCTCAACACACGCTAGCCGTACCTTGTCCCCTTTGGCTCCGTCAGCACCCTGCGAGACAGAACACAAACACATGCACGCCGTTATTCTGGGCTTATCGCAGGCGATAAAGCTTGCAGGAATGGCAAGACGAGTGCCGAGTGGGGCGACGGGAGACGCCGTGACTCTGTTATGGATGGAGGCGGTCTTCGCTCGCTCCTAGACACACTCATCCCAAGGACAACTCATCCGAATGTAGGAATAATTGCAACTACAATACACGGACTGTGTCTCATGTGGAGGCAAAAGATGTTAGTGTACACATTTCCATGAAAACAGCACTACACAAAATCGGTAGACTGTGACAATAAAATATGAAGAAACTCACATCTCTCCCATCAGCCCCTGGGACACCACTGTAACCGTCTTTTCCGTCTTTACCCTGGGTTAGAAATGGAGACATGATGAACCAATGACTCTGAATATAGATGATAGCAGAGGAGTAGCAAGGCATTGGTTCCAAACCTTTTTTTGTATGATGTAAGATGCTATAATATCCAACAAACTACCCCACCCCCACCACCAAATTGCAGCAACATCTTACAGCTGAGGTAAAAAAAGAATAAAAAATATTGTAAAAGACAACTACAGTCTGTGTGAACGTCACCAAGTGAGCGGTTGGATCGATGAAGCAGGATTAGAGGATCCTTCGTCATTTGTGTACAGTACATCTCTAGTTTGGATTCACCATGAACTACACCAGAGTTAGGAAAATGTTAACTGAAGGCCTATGGCTGAACTACTCAAATAGAATAGTCTACGCAGCTCCGAAAACCTGAAACATGTTGAAACCTTTCTCAGACATCAACGGAGCATGACAGCAATGCTAGGAACTAAGTTGCTCCTTTTCTTCAAGCAGAAAAACTTAAAGAGATGGTTAATTTACAGCCACGGATATTTTAAGAGTGTACCAGGCACACTACAACTTTCCCTCTTGCCCACATTTCAGCAAACAGCTTCATGTAAGCCAACCCAAGCTAAAGTTATCATTGAATTAGCCTATGCACCCTGTGTTTTTCTTAGGACAGATTGTTGGACCTCCACGGTTACAGTAACAGTGAAACTCCATTGAGATGCTCAGCACCGTTCCACAGACTCATTCAGTTATAAGCGTCCCAAAAATGTGTTACTGGGTGAGTGTAATCGAGCAAACGGATGCACACAGATAGTATTTGAATTGGTTTGCCTTGTCGAGCTCTTGCAAATATTTGTGGCAGGTTGGGAGTCTGTGAGCTCTACCAAGATTGAGTTCCAACCAACATGTAAGGAGGACTCTATTCTAATATGATTGGATGAAGTACCAATGTGATTGGTTGAATGACCAATGTGATTGGTTGAATGACCAATGTGATTGGTTGAATGACCAATGTGATTGAGAGTTGAACAAAGATTACATTGGTCATGGGTTCGAGCCTGACCATGGGTTCTCAGAATTTTCCCGGGCCTCTTGCACAAGGCAGCGCAAAATTGGCATAGCGCTGCCTGGGATTTAGGTTAGATAAGTCAGATTATCTATCCTACCACGTCGCTCTCCAGCGACTCCTTGTGTTCAAATTGGGCGCCTGTAAATCCAATCGCGGAAGTATAGTCGGTGAACGTAATCATCCCGTGCATGATCCGACTAAAGGCTTCTGTGTTGGGTGGACATTTGGAAAAAGATCTGTGGTTCTGGCTGTGCATTGGAAGAGCCAGCTGAGAGTATTAATTTTGTTTCATTTTTTGGCATCTGGCACTAATTGGCTCAAGTGTATATAAAATAATGTGACCTAAACTTTATTGACAGCAATTCATACTCCCCAAACCACAATTAGTACACCTGTGGGATTGTTGAGTGTTACACACTAGTGAATAGACACACACCCACACATACACACAAAACAGGCACACCCACAGAGATCTCTTACCGGGGGTCCTCTCACTCCTACACCCATGGGCCCCTGGGGGCCAGGAGGCCCTTCTTCTCCTTTCGAGCCCTGTAGAATGAAACAACATCATCACTATACAAGGAACAAAACATGACTGTGTGAATGTGTGTTTGTGTGTGTGTGTGTGTGTGTGTGTATGTATGTGTGTGTGTGTGTACCTTGGCCCCAGCAGGTCCAGTAGGTCCAGTAAGTCCTTTAATTCCTGGAGGTCCCTGTAAATGAGCCAGATAATGAAGATTAGAAGACTTTAAAGAACACAGAGAACATATGGACCACTGAAACTACAGAGATCACAGAGTATATAAAGACACAGACACCACAGAGACCACAGAGACACAGAGACCACTGAGACACAGAGACAAAGAGACTAAAGAGACACAGAGACACAGAGAGACAGAGACCACAGAGACACAGAGACCACTGAGACACAGAGACAAAGAGACTAAAGAGACACAGAGACACAGAGACCACAGAGACACAGAGACCACAGAGACACAGAGACCACAGAAACACAGAGACCACAGAAACACAGAGACCACAGAAACACAGAGACCACAGAAACACAGAGACCACAAAGACACAGAGACACAGAGACCACAGAAACATAGAGACCACAGAAACACAGAGACACAGAGACACAGTGATCATAGAGACACAGTGATCATACAGACACAGAGACCACAGAGACACAGAGACCACAGAGACACAGAGACCACAGAGACGCAGAGACCACAGAGACACAGAGACACAGAGACACAGAGACACAGAGACCACAGAAACACAGAGACACAGAGACCACAGAAACACAGAGACACAGAGACACAGAGACACAGAAACACAGAGACACAGAGACCACAGAGACACAGTGATCAATAGAGACACAGTGATCATAGAGACACAGTGATCACAGAGACACAGAGACCACAGAAACACAGAGACCACAGAGACCACAGAGACACAGAGACCACAGAGACACAGAAACACAGAGACCACAGAGACGCAGTGATCAATAGAGACACAGTGATCATAGAGACACAGTGATCATAGAGACACAGTGATCATAGAGACACAGTGATCATAGAGACAGAGAGACCTTAAAGAAACAGAGATCATAGAGACACAGAGACCATAGAGACACATGGAGACACAGAGACCTTAAAGAAACAGAGACCATAGAGACACATGGAGACACAGAGAACTTAAGGAACCAGAGACCATAGAGACACATGGAGACACAGAGACCTTAAAGAAACAGAGACATTAAAGACACAGGACCTTAAGGACACATAGGCCATAGAGACACGTAAGGAGACATCAGAGGCACAACTAGAGTAAACAATATTTTATGTGAACAAATAATATTATTGAAGACTTACTACAACACCTGGTTGGCCCCTAGGACCTTCTTCTCCCTGATTAAATGTGAGAGAGACATACGGTAAGACACAAGATCTTGTATCTTGTGTGTGTGTTTTCAGATGTCCCTTTGTCTTCACATGTTGATCGCCACTAATGTTTTTACCTGAGGTCCTGGGACACCCAATCCTTCAACTCCTGGATCACCCTAGAGTTGAAGGGGCGCACAGATACACAGTCAGGTCTGGAGAACTAAAAGACCTCACCATACCATCACTAGTACACACACCAACATGTCCTACCTGGTTTCCTTTAGGTCCTACAGGCCCCTGGACACCTGGAAGACCTGGTCTACCCTGAGAGAGAGATAGGGGGGTTTGGGGGCAGACAAAGAAAAAATAATAGTGAAAAAGCGAGTTTAAAACATGATGATTTGAGTAAACGAAACGAGGGTGAAATGGAAACAGACAGAGAGACAGACAGAGACAGATATAAATTAACAGACAGATAACCAGACAGAGACAGACATAAACTACAGACAGAGAGACAGACAGAAACAGACATAAACTAACAGACTCACATTTCTGCCTGCTGCACCTTCTCCTGGTGGTCCAGGATGCCCCCTCTCTCCCTTGGGTCCACCTAGCCCCCCAGCACCAATCACATCCCTAGAGCCAGGTGCACAGCTCTCACACGCATCTCCCTGGTGATAGATACAACACGCATAAAACTACAAAAAGGCATGTGTGACACTTGAAAGCATGTAGCGCTACTGTGTCATTATGGATTAAAGATGTTCAGGTCAATAAAGAAATTACACTGTGCTCTATACCTTCTCTCCCTTCATTCCTGTTGGTCCATTACGACCAGGCTCTCCAGGCAGTCCCGGGGTTCCAGAGACGCCGGCCAATCCTTGTTCTCCATGCTCACCCCGGTCTCCCTAGCAACAGAGACGTGCGACATGACAACATTAATTAAATTGATTTATATGTGATACAGACTGTGCCAAAGCCTGTCTAACAAATTAAGATGAATCACAGTAAAATGTATTTATCCAGGGCATATCTTCGTAGCAAAATGATTATTAGTTTTAATAGGAAATTATTTCTAAGTAGATTGGAGGCTTATTTAAAATGGTTGACACCGGCCTTTAATATTTTTGTTCTACATTGAATTGTAAATGTCTGTCTTCCTTAAGGTACACAGCAAAATCACCAGTGTTAAATCAACTTTGACGGTGTCAAAGTAACACTCTCAATGTTCTATATAAACACAGAGAGTGTTACTTTAACACTCTCAGAGTTGATTTAACACTGGTGATTTTGCTGTGTAGCATCTTTCATCATTTTGTGCTGCAAAGGTATGAGTATGATAGTTTAATTATGCAAAGTCCTGACATTGTCCGTAGATTTATTTCCCTGTCGCTTTATCAGGTTATAGGATATATTACTAAGCCCTTTTGAGGCCAAAACCTTCATATCAGGTGGGTTCATCCTCAAATGGACCCAAGGCATTTCTCGATTTACCTAATGACAGCTGGTTTTAAGGTGGTCCCCAGAGATATAAGGTGATCTAATGCAGTCAGAGTTTCCTGCAGGCATTGCAGAGTTATCTGCTCATTTAAGGGGGACTGAAGTCCTGTAGATATTACATTATTTAAGTGTCATCTGATTGTCCCCTGAGGCATCAGACTATATTCAGAATAGACTTATTCCCCTGGGTTATTCAAAAGCTAATTTAAGGCAGACTAATTTTCGTGTGGATGTTAGGTTAACAAAAGTACTTAAGACCCAAGGCGTATTATATAAGTCAATGTCATTTTTCTGTGGGCAACAGATCTATTTAGGTTCGAATGAATTCACCAGAGGCTTTGCCCCAGACTGTACCCTGGTACTTATTGTAACTTCAGAGCATGTTACAGCTTTTTAGAAACATATGAGAAGTAAGTATAGTATCAACAGTGTCCTCTATATGTATTTTGACCGTAGAGTCAAAACTAAGTTTTACCAACTAAGAATAATAACACTTTCAGGGTTATAAGAGCTAGTAGTAAGTCTGAAATCCTTTGCATGCACTAATAGCAGTGAGTCTGCTACACATTGAAATATCTCGTTTACAGTAGATTGTGACACTTTCAATCCAGCTTTCTGGAGGTTGTTGTTGATTACTAACACTTAATTAACTGTTGTTTTTCACAGCTCTGGTCATTCTTCTGTCATCAAATGGTGTTGTTTTTTCTTGGCCAAACTGGTCTATGAAGATTTGCTGAAGATACCAGTGTGCTTGCAGTACAGGATGGAATTCTGGAAGTCAGTGGCTTTATATTGATCAGGAATTATAGTAAAAAACATCACTAATGAGCTAAAGGTTTCTTCATTAGGATACTGAATGGCTGCTGAAAATGTGGCTTTGCCATTGTTTTTGAATAATTAATAGTAAATCAGCAATTGCAAATAGTGATACACATTTGCAACATCGGTAATGTGTTGGATGAATATTTTAATAAATGTAATGGCACATTGGAGAATTTATATCAATGACATCAAAAACCCTTGGTGTTCTAAAATGTTAGATTGGTAGTGTATATTATATACTATAAACAATATGCAACCATACCTTGTCTCCCTTTAGACCATTTAGACCTGCCGGACCCTGTGCACATAGAAATAAATACAAACCGAACAAGATGATTATTATAATATTCAGTTTGTAGGACATGCTGTACTAAAAAAAGTACAAATTGTCATCCTTTATAGAAAGGAATTATGCAGTAGTACAGTAGTACGCTCTAAGCAAAATACTTTCAAAGACATCTTTTCAGCATTGACTGTTTAGAGGGTTATTTTTTACCACAGTCGGTAAGTAACGTAAAAAGCCTTCTTGATTACAATGTCTTTATGTTCTTTGGATCTTTAGGGTACCAAACAATCACCAACCTACAATCTACTTGAGTAGTAACATAAACAGCAAATTCTCTGGTGTTAAATCAACACCCTAAGTGTTAAATTAACACTCAGTGTTTATACCGGTCCAATATGACCTATATAAACACTGAGAGTGTTAATTTATTTAACAACAGAGAATTTGCTGTGTAGCTTCATAGCAACAAGCATTTCTTCAGGTAGTTTGACCTCACCTGCTTGCCTTCAGCACCTTCTCCAGGTGGCCCAGGTGGTCCTGGAAGGCCTGCTGGCAGTTTGATGTGGGGATTCGCCTTGGCAGCTTCAGAGGACTGGCTCTCTGTACATGACTCTCCCTGGGGTAGTGGGAGGAAGCAGGGTTAAAACAGTGGGCATAATCCACACACTCTCACACACACACACTCACACTGATCAACACTTTACACACTTTACCTTTTCTCCCTTCATTCCTGGGGATCCCACACCAGGTATCCCTGCATCCCCCTAAAAAAATAATGACAACTGAGTTAGCGTGACACACTAAAATAATAATTACATTACATGGTTTAACAGTCTAACAAAATATATAAAAATAAATGCATACCATGAAGACTAAATTACATTACGTGATAACATTTAATTACCAATTTACATTTTTTTTACCATTTTAAATACCATTTAATTGACATAACATTTAACAGTGCATTAATTGACATGATTTTATAACCTAACATTTTATAATATACAGTAACACAGTAGCACATTATAACAACCTAACATGTCATAACACGACAAGTAAATACATTTTAACAACAATATAAAACATCATAAAAATTACACTCATTATATTTAACACAATAAAATATAAGATAATGTATTATAATCTAACCTTTAAAATTATAACATTACAAATCAACACACCGAAACACAACGTCCTAACACATTGTAAAATATCAACATGAGATATTCTAGAATACGAGATCAACACTGAACATGCAGTATTACATACTGAATACAGAATGAATTCACAGCGCTTCACTTTTTCCACATTTTGTTATGTTACACCCTGATTCTGAAATGAATTAAATTAATTATTTCCCTCAAAAATCTTCAAACAATACCCCATAATGACAATGTGAAACAAGTGTGTTTCCACAATCTGATTGGAGTCCAACTGTGGTAAATTCAGTCAATTAGACATCATTTGGAAAGGCACACATCTGTCTATATAATGTCCCACAGTTTTACAGTGCATGTCAGAGTACAAACCAAACCATGAAGTTAATGGAATTATCTGTAGACATCAGAGACAGTATTGTATCGAAGCACAGATCTGAGGAAGGGTACAAAAAATATCTACAGCATTGAAGGTCCCAATGAGCACAGTGGCCTCCATCATCTGTAAATGGAAGAAGTTTGGGACCACCAGGACTCTTTCTAGAGCTGGCTGCCCGGCCAAACTGAGCAATCAGGGGAGAAGGGCCTGAGTCAGGAAGGTGACCAAGAACCGGATGGTCACTCTGACAGAGTTCCAGCGTTTCTCTGCAGAGAGGAGAAACTTCCAGAAGAACAACCATCTCTGCAGCACTCCACCAATCAGGCCTGTATGGTAGAGTGGCCAGACGGAAGACACTCCTGAGTAAAAGGCAAATGAGAGCCCACCTGGAGTTTGCCAAAAGGCACCTGAAGCACTTTCAGACCATGAGAAACAAAAATCTCTGGTCTGATTAAACAAAGATTGAACTCTATAGCTTAAATGGCAAGCGTCATGTCTGGAGGAAACCAGGCACTGCTCATCACCTGGCCAATACCATCCCTACAGTGGAGCATGGTGGTGGCAGCATCATGCTCTGGGCAGGAACTGAGAGACTAGTCAGGATTGAGGAAATGAGGAATGTAGCAATATACAGAGACATCCTTCCTGAAAACCTGCTCCAGAGCACTCTGGACCTCAAAATGGGGTGAAGGTTAATTTTCCAACAGGACAATGACCATAAGAACACAGCCAAGATAACAAAGGAGTGGCTACAGGACAACTCTGTGAATGTCCTTGAGTGGCCCAGCCAGAGCCCAGACTTGAACCCGATTTAACATCTCTGGAGAGATCTGAAAATGGATGTGCGCAGATGATCCCAATCCAACCCGATGGAGGTCCTGCAAAGAAGAATGGGAGAAACTGCCCAAAGATAGGTGTGCCAAGCTTGTAGCATCACACTCAAAACTAATTTAGGCTGTAATTGCTGCCAAAGGTGTTTCAACAAAGTATTGAGCAGAGGCTGTGAATACTTATGTACATGTGCTTGTTTCGTTTTATATTTTTAATAAATTTGCTAAGATTTCAAACACTCTTCTTTCACATTGTCATTATGGGGTATTGTTTGTAGAATTTTGAGGGAAATAATGAATTTCATCCATTTCGAAATAAGGGTGTAATGTAACAAAATGTGGAAAAAGTGAAGCGCTATGAGCACTTTCCGCATGCACTGTGAATACTTTCCGGATGCACTGTGAATACGTTCCGGATGCATCGTAGATGCCTTTTGGCTTAATCATCTTACCTTTATGCCCTGTTGTCCATCTTTTCCACTGGGTCCTCTGGGTCCAGCTTTGCCCTGAACGGATACAACGTTACAGCCTGACATTGTCCCACATATATTCTGCATCATTCTGTGTATCAGCAAGTCCTGTACAGTGGCGTAGCACAAAAGTCTGGGCCCTGTACAAAGGCATCTCTGAGGATCCCTTTCTTTTTATTCACGGACTTACGGACCCCTCCACTTGTTCAGGCCTTCTATACTTAGTACTTTCCCCCCAAGTACAATGCCACTGTTCCTGTATGTGAGGATTTTGAAAGGAAACCCTAATACATTTCTGACTATGATTCATGACCGATTGTTAAATGTCAAGAAAATTCCTTACAAATGCTAAAATATCCCACAACCAAATTTGAAATTGGCAGTTACAGCTAAGACCCAATTTGTGCTGTTGACATTATAATGTTGGAAATAAGGACATTTATTTTAGGATGTGGATAGGAGATATTCCTACTGTATATGAATGCCAACTTTGCCAACTGGGTTCTGCTAACCCAGAATTCACACAGGGCCCGAACAGAAGTATTTCCCAACCAACATAAAAGTCCTCTTGGACCCTAACCCTATGAAATAAAACTGAAAGCCAATTTGCACTGCCCTCTACAGGAACACACTCTCAGTTTGCTGGACCGATATTCAAAATTATAGTTGCAGTGAACAATTACATATTTTGATTAGCACAAATCCATGACTATGTATTTAAACTTTACATATTGTTTACATTACGCTGAAGATGACACATTGCGAAAAATTACATCATAACATTTTTGGAAATCGGCCATTCATATAACATTTTCTGAAATTTTTCATATATTTATATTATATATTTTTATTTATACTAATATTTCACACATAGTATATTGTACAGTATATCTGGTATACCTTGCTCACATTTTTAATCACTAAAGACATTTTAAGGTATTTGTGGGCATGGTAAAGTTATATTTGATAATTGTATGGTCTTAGGGTCTTGGGCGCCTCAAGGGGCGGTAACCCACGGACACCGTGGTGGACACCGGTGGTCAGGGAAGCCGTCTGACTGAAGAAGGAGTCATTCCGGGATATGTTATCCCGGAGGACTCCAGAAACAGTTGCAGGGTACCGAAGGGCCCGAAGGGCTGCAGCCTCTGCCGTGAAAGAGGCAAAGCAGCGGGTGTGGGAAAAGTTTGGGGAAGAAATGGAGAAGGACTTTCGGTTGGCACCAAAGTGCTTCTGGAAAACCGTCCGCCACCTGAGAAGGGGGAAGCGGGGAACCATCCAAGCTGTATACAGTAAGGTTGGGACTCTGTTGACCTCAACTGAGGAGGTAAAAGGGCGGTGGAAGGAGCACTTTGAGGAACTCCTGAATCCTACTTCTGTGCCCTCTATATTAGAGGCAGAGCTAGAGGATGATGGGGGATTGTCGTCAATTTCCCTGGTGGAAGTCACTGAGGTAGTCAAACAACTCCACAGTGGCAAAGCCCCAGGGATTGATGAGATCCATCCAGAAATGCTGAAAGCTCTGGGTGTAGGGGCTGTCTTGGTTGACACGCCTCTTCAACATTGCATGGAAGTCTGGGACAGTGCCAAAGGAGTGGCAGACTGGGGTGGTGGTTCCCCTGTTCAAAAAGGGGGACCAGAGGGTGTGTGCCAATTACAGGGGTATCACACTTCTCAGCCTCCCTGGTAAAGTCTACTCTAAGGTGCTGGAAAGGAGGGTTCGGC